>VZTL01000845.1:346-11764 GCA_013400535.1 Scopus umbretta
CTCAGGGTTTTTTTCCCTGAATCTTTCCCATTTATTTCATGCACTGGTGACTCTGAAATTGGCTAGTACATTCCAGGAGTTTCTCTGGGGTGATCCAACACAGAGGTAAAAGCACATCCTTTCTGCTGGGTATAATCCCTCTGCTTATGCAGGCCAAAGCAAGCCAGCAGACATTTGTCTCAGTTCCCTGGTATCGTATTAAGAGCTGACATCCATTAACAGCAAAAACTTCCTTTCAGAGACCTTGTTTCCCAAGACACATCGCCCCATCCCATGGGCACGTCTCACACCCTTCAGCCATTCCTCGGGACACATTAAAATGCACAGTACGTGCTTTAGCAGTCTGTACATGACAGTCTGGATCATCTGTCCCTGGTGCTACTTTCGGCTCTCCTGACGGCCGCAGAAGGGAGGGGCACTGCTGCCTTGTTATCATCCGCATCTATGAACTCTGCAACGTGATCAGATCCATGAATGAATTTATTGATAAAACTGTTTTCACGCTAGCCCGCATATATGCTCTGGAAAAAAGATTTTGCAAAAAGCAGTTGCCCCAGTTAGATTAACAGTAAAACTGAAAAATCGAATTATTTTCCTTTAACCCGCTTTACAAATAAAGGCAAAAAATGTTGAACTTGTGCTCTTCAAAGTTATTTTGTTCTAATGTTAGTTGCTAAACCCCACCCTGAAAAACAATGAGGTGCTATGCTCCAACTGCTGTTTTGCAAGGGATTAAAAATCATCAGAAGAAAGAGAAAATAAAATCAGAAAGCTACACTTACACAGCTGGTACAGTCAGCCCACTTTTAAAAGTAACAAAAGAATGGCGTTAGCTATGGCAATTTTGCCTAAAAATCTTAATCTGCGCTTCTCGTTGTGCAGAAAAAAGTTTCCCCATTCACTTGAATGACTCATTAACAGCTTGCTTGCTGATAAGCAAAGTCAAAACATCCATAAACCAAGAACTTCCTTAGCACGGTGAAAGAGGAGACGCGTAAGACAGTGCTTCAGGATGAGTAAGCTACACATCAACAGTACGCACCTCACTAATTTTAAACATTACTGACTCCCAGACTTTTTTTATACAGCATGAGAGTTTACACTGTTTCGTAAATACAATTACTCCGGACTCCGCAAATAAACTGAGCTATTGCTTGTGCGTGAGCAGAGGTGACTGACTGAGAAACAGGCAAGGAGAGATCTGTGTTTCTTGATTAGTATGTGGTTAGGAACGCGTCTTACAGCCTTGCCCATGATGATGCAGATTATTGCATAACTTCAGTTTTCTAATTTTCCAAGCTTTGGGCAGTAAGAAGTTAAAACCAAGCAAACTATGAAGTTACAGAAAACAAGGGCTGCTTATACACTGACAAAGTCTATATGCATTAAGGAAGGAAAACTCAAGTAATCTTAAGTCACATAAACAACAGTTAGACTTGGGCATTTAATCTGCTTAGGTCCTTCTGAAAAATCCCAGGGAACATGTATATTTATTCTCTGAAAATGTGATCCAGGCTGGTTGGAGGTAACCAGCTATTCAACTCTTTCTTAGATCTGATTATTTTTTAAATGTAAAAATTGCCTTGACCATGTGCCTTAAAACTTGACTCAAACCCAACTGTTACCTTTTACTACCTGAGCAGTATAAGGCAGAACAGGGAATTCACAGGGAGCTTGCAAAGAGTCCTTTAATTGAAATCACACATACAGCAAACCAGAAATCTTCTAATTTGTATCAAAGAGCTCCTGAAAGAACTCAAAGATGAGTTACTAAGATACCTTGGGCTTAGAAGGGTGTTAATTTTGTACCACTCTTCACAAGTCAGTTAACCAAAAAAAAGACAATTAAAACCACACACTTGAGGAAATACAATGTTCTACTTTGGCAAGGCTCCGCAACTCTACCAGGACCATCCACACAGGTAGCCTTTTCCTTCTCTTCCCCGTCAAGAGGATGCCAGAGGAAATCCAAGACCAATACAATAAAAGAGCATTGATGTACATATCATTGTTTTGCCCCTTTGCCTTTTTTCAAGTAGACATCAGGGTTTCCTGAGGACTCATCAGAACAGAAGGATTGCTTCAAAGATGCATATATAATTACTAAATTAGCCTGACTACATGGCAGCCTCAAATATAAAATGACAAACAACCTAATCTAAGGCAAAATTCTTCTGTAGATATGCCCTTCAGAGAGGACATCTGGTAAAACATCTTGTGAAGGGATGGATATGATAAATCAGATGCAGCAAAGTAATGTAGAAGTGTAACTGGTGACGACTTTAGAGAAAACTGAAGAACATATGATAAAGACAAGATAAAGTGCACTCCTGAGGCTGATGGAAAGAGGGTCAGAGAAAAAGCTGCTGTCTGGAACTTATTTTACAGAACTGAAATACATTAATTTAGTGCCAAAATAAGCAGAATCACAATTTACACATCTCTGCCCAATCAGTTTTAGCTCAAAAATATGATAGTTCCTATTTATTTTACAGAACCTCTTACACAGTCTCAGAGAAGCGTAGCACTTAAGGATAGAGAACAGACTAATTTTACTTTGCCAATAAGCACTTCTAACTTTTAACGTACTTACCACATCTCAGTTTTCTCCTACTTACAAAAGATGCTGGTTGGAACGAGCATTTACAAACCCAGGAGAAATAACACAAAGCAGGGAAAAGCAAATAGAAATAGACTTGCTCAAACATTTGGCATATCTTAAGGAAAAAAAAAAAATCATGGAATTCTCAGAATTAAATACAAGCTGAAATTCTATGGCAGTAGCTTTCCCTCTTGTCCTAGAACAGGCATTGTTCCACCTATGAAGGGTTGAATAGAGTATCTAGACAAACTTCCTCCCCATGGCTTCTCTATCAAGCAATGGATGCTCAAAAAGGTCTGACGACAGATCGCAAATGACTGCAAAAGTTCATACCCAATAGCCTACATATTCAATTACAGCACAGCAGTTAAACTCTCTATAGACAGAATTTCTTCTTACTTACTCTTCCAGGCCTCTAAAGACAATACCTTAACACCTTGTAATTGCAAAATCCTGGGTTAGTCACATTCCATTCAAAAAAGCTTCGAGTAACGTCATCGATACCTGCATCCTAATCCAGACCTGCATGCATCCTTGTCAGAAAAGGACAACAGACTCGACCAACAGGAATTCCGATCATTAGATCATATCAAATACTAAAGCAATTTTGCTAATGTAATTTTACCGGTCAGAGGGAAGATTTTTAAAGAAGCTTTAATAGTAGCTTTGTACCAACTTTCATCTCCCATTTTTTCTCATCCCTCTCTCTTTCATGGCACAGATTCATAATTTTTAAGGAGGTTTTAAAATTATATTTTGGACGGAAAATCTTTATTTTAAACATGATGAATAGTATCATTCAGGGGTATGCATCTGAATGTGCGACAGAACCAGCCAGTAAGCATCAGATGCTCTCCAAGGCTGTCAACACTATAAATCGTTATTTTTGTTTTAATGTAGTAGAATACTTTTTCTACAAGCATGTTACATTAATACCGCAAAAGTCAAAACACAACAATCTACTCTGTGAACATTAGCAAAGACGAAAGTTAATTCAAAATGTTATACTCCAAATGCAGTCTCGTTATGAACACGCAGAAAAATCAACACTAGAATAAAGCAACAGAAACATTCTTTGAAAATCTCTGTGCCATTTTGCCAAGAAGCGTATACATAAATCCTTTAGTCCGTATTAGAGGAACAATGCCTGGAACAGAAGACACTTTTGAAGCCAGTTAGAAAGTACTGTTTATAAGGGACTAATTAGTTATGCAAAATGCTAAATGAGAAGTTTCATACTAAAACATCAGGTTGACACGGTAGAAATAATTCAGGAACCATCTTTGTAGATAGACGGTCTTGTAACATCTCTGATTCACACAAAGGCCCCCCCCAAAAGACAGAAATATAGAAAAGTAATTCATTATAAATGCCTTTCAATTCCACACTGGACAGATGGTTTAGTTCTCTAATGCGACCTCTCTTTTTTATTTTTTTTTTTTAGTTTTACTGGATTAGATCCAGCAATCCAATGTTAGTGTGATGTTTAACAGCTTAGACAAGATTTAAATAGCATTTATCCCACACAGTGTTTAACTTGCATGCTGTTCATTTTTACCACTCAATACAAAAATTTAAAGATTAGAAATGTAAGTATTAATAATAATTTTCTGAGGTGGTCTTTTGGAAGAAAGAAAATTTTGCTAAATGATGTTGTGGAGACGGAGAAGAAGAGAGAGAAGAAAAATACACATTTGTAATATGAAAGAGCGTAATCTTTCCTACACGTTCAGTAGAAAACACCATGTATGAGATTAAGAGAAACTCTACGATTCTGTTGAATCTGGATTCATGATTTTCTAGACTGCAACAGGGGAAACTCTCTACACATTTTGTCACTAGCACAGTACTTACTTGCTCCCAGACTTTTTTTTTTTTTTTGCTTTCAATTACTATTTTCAACACAGCTAATAATTTCTTTTCACATCTCTGATATTTCAGAAGCATGGGCTGGCCCTGCAGACTCTTGCTAGCATATGTAGTGCTCGCTAATAAAGGCATCAGTGCAAAGAGCCTGCCTGCACTCTACTAAGTCCTGTGGAACAGCTATTTTTTGCAGAACCAGGCTCAATATGTAACTTAAAGCTTTTAGCAGGGGCAGGATTTTAAATATTATAGATTTTTATACAGAGTCTAAATAGTTTTCAGGCAACCTGCTTGGAGAAATATTGTATTTTAAAACATACAAGGCAGTCACAGTTCTAGTGTGATTTATTAATCAATGAATTGAAGTTTTAATTTGAGTCAGCTACCTGCTGAGCAAGTCTCTGCAGGTAGCAAATTCAAGTTGATAGAAGGCTTTTCAGAAGCATCAATTAACAACAGTCATTAAAACAGTGACCTCTGCCAGCTTTTGTGAGATGACACTTCCTGCTTGGATAGGCAATGAAGAGCGTGAAAAGAAATTCAATGACTCTCACGCTGAGAAAGCGACTTCAAGTCTCAAGACTAAATTAGACAGCTGGCACAATCCATGACATCTGTACGTCAATCTCTGCCTCTTCCCCCAAATTCCACAGGTTTTGTTGGGTCGGGTTTTTTGGTTTTTTTTGTTTGGGGTTGTGTTTATTTTTTAATTGTTAATTCAGGCTCTTGTTTGTTTCTTCTCTAGAACCTCTATAAAAATGCTCATGTTTCCTGGCTCCAGTACTAAAATCACTCGCTTGTTTGACCAACTTCTCCAGCTAAGTTTCTAAGTTTCTGTTGGTGGAAGACTCCAGCCAGGCTCCTCCCGGCTCATCTTTTTTCCTTCTGTTCCCTTCTCAACTGCCCACTAACTTGTCTTCTGCTACTCCTTCAATGCCTCCGTTCCTGCCATGAAATCTTTATTCACCATACGTTATAACGGAAAAATGTTACCTCTTTCAAATAACTGACTTCTAACTACCATGAGGTAAGTTGGGGGCAGAAGGGGCAAACTTCAGTCTCTTGAATTACAGACAGTTCTTCAGCCTTGGGGCTACAACATACGATCAGCACGAGGGAGTTTCAGCACCAGAGTGTCTTGGTAATATGAATCCATATTCACGTGTGGGAAGAAGCAAGCCAGAATGCACACGATGGAAGGAACAAATTTCCTAAGAAACTTTGGACAAAGGTCCTAAGGAACAAATCTGCTAAGATTCATGCCCAACTCCGCCCAACCCTGCAGCAGAGAAGTGAGACAACATGCATTTGAAAGCACTGAAAGATTCAACTCCAAACCTGAAAGAAAGCAGATTTCCATTTATTCTTACAAGTTTGCTTGTTTTCAACTTTGCTACGGATGTTATTTCGGTCATAGAGGAATTATGTTTTATTATTGAGTGGATGCAGAAGATTAAGTTATGTGCCTAAATAGTCTAGAAGTGTTTACATATAAACACAGGGTGGTCTGCTTCAAAAGCATATGCACATATAGCTGTATCAAACACTTAACCATCTGCACTTCTCACTCACAAAAGGCCAAACCTGGTACAGCACTTAAGGATGCATGTGAAGTCGTTTGGACAGTTCTCTAGAAGCCAAGACAGAGTGTTTAAGGGTTGGATTTACAAAGACATTTAGAAACCTGAGGCTGTGATTCAACAATTTTGTCTTCAGCACCAATAGTGCCATAAGGCACTGACACATCCCCTCCCGCACGCTGCAGCATGCAGCCCCCTCAACTGTGCTGTGCTGGGAGAGCTGGATCACACAACTGATCTGGCTTTAAAAAAAAAAAAAAAAGAAAAAAAATAGAGAGAGAGAAAAATGCATTAGTTTAAATCTAAACCGGTTTCATGATTCAGCTCCCTGTGTGGCTGCACGCACTGTGTGCCAGCACAATTCCTCCTGGGACCATGCCTCATGGGCCAGGAATACCATACACTGAGCTCGTTCTATTACAATAAAATACTGTTTTATGGTAAAACGTGTTACTTATACTGTATTGTTTATACAACAAACACGATTCTGAATTCTTCAATGCTACTCTGAATCCACTGATAAGCGACGTGGCGTACACCTGCGAGGAATGTCCTCAAAGGTATGAGCTGACGGTGACGCTACGAATGCACGCGGGTTCTCGTTTGAATGCCTATGAAATGCAAACCGGCTCCTGAATCAAACAGTCTCCGGACATCTGCACATTTAAGTTAAATATGAACACCTCTTTAATGCACTCTGAAAACACACATTTTGTCAGTGCATAGTTTGTTTTTTAAGACAGAACAAAAAGACATCTGCTCACAGTATCAAATTCCAGTGCACCACCTTAAAAAGCATAACTTCAATAAGGAAAATTTTAAGTTACAAATAGAGACCTTGCAGTCAAATTCCCATAGATATTTTATTATATTGTTGAAATAGCTTGCTTTGTACTCCGTGGAACACTCTTCAAAATGCCTTTAATTCACAGCAGCAATCAAGAGAGGAATATGGATATTAGAATGTGTGAAAGCTGGTTAACAAAACAAGCATGCATCTACTTTACAGTCATCAGCAGGATCTTGTCTGAGCCTGTTACTAGTCTGTGCTTTACGGAAAACATTAATTCCTTTATACATACCTTGAGAGGAAAACCAGCCTTCCCTGACTACGCGGCATCAGTAGTAATAGAATTTCAGAAGCAGTATTTCACAGCACACGTGCATTGTTTGTATTTCCACTTCTTCATGAAACTAGATGTTGCCCCACAGACCAACAATAAATACTAACAGTAATTTTCAGGAGCCTGGATGAGAATCAGAATTATTACATCTGTGTTTATTTACAAAGATGGTTCTTCAATTACTCCTAACTTGTTAAGCAATTTGTGCCCCACCTGTTAGCCTACATTTGCACATGCACATACATGTTTCCATACAGTAAAGCTGCGCCAAAAGTCCTCAGGAGAAACTCAAGCCAAGAGATCCAGCCGGCCTTTTAAAACAAAGAAACAAACAAAATGCTTGCACAAACTACACACAGTTCTCCCCCACAGGGTTTCAGACATGGATAATCCCCACCCTCTCCACCACCTGTGGCTCAACAGAGCTCATCTGAGGTTGCTCAGGCCCGCACTGCAGGGTGAAACCACCTCTCCTGCACTCGCTAGTCAACCATGCAGTGAGGGAGAGAGGATTAAACTGTGACATGCTGATGCTGAGCAAACACCAGACGGTGCTTTGACAAAGGCCTCAGAAGAACGCATCAAGTTCAGTCCTGCTTCTAGGAAAGACGCTGGGCTGGGCTGGTGGTGTGGTTTAACCCCAGCTGGCAACTAAACCCCACAGAGCTGCTCGCTCACTCCCCCCAGTGGGATGGGGGAGAGAATCAGAAGGGTAAAAGTGAGAAAACTGGTGGGTTGAGATAAAGACGGTTTAATAGGTACAGCAAAAGCCACACACACACGCAAGCAAAGCAAGCCAAGGAATTCCTTCAGTCCTTCCCATGGGCAGGCAGGGGCTCAGCCATCCCCAGGAAAGCAGGGCTCCAGCACGCGTAACGGTGACTTGGGATGACAAGCACCATCACTGCGAATGCCCTCCCCCTTCCTTCTTCCCCCAGCTTTATACGCTGAGCCTGACGTCGTATGGTATGGAATATCCCGTGGGTCAGCTGGGGTGGGGTGAGGAGCAGAAAAGGCCTTGACCCTGTGGCAGCACTGCTCAGCGATAATGAAAACATCCCTGTGTTATCAACACCATTTCCAGCACAAATCCAAAACACAGCCCCATACTAGCTACTAAGAAGACAACTAACTCTACCCCAGCCAAAATCAGCACAGCTGGTTTTCAGCCCACCTGCCCAGCCAGATTCCCAAAGTAAATGGGGCTCCCTGCAGATGGGAAAGGTCGCATTGTGTGGACTGGCCGCCTGATGGGATCCTGATGCTGCACATTACTCCACGCTGTCATTCTTGAGTTCAGCCTTCTAAAGCTAGAATTCAGTATTTTATAACATGTTATTTTCAGCTCTGCTATTGAAGAATTACGTCAATAGCAAAGTCTTCTCACTTACTTTCTTTGTGCTTTATTTCTCCCTCAACAGAGCAGAAATTACAGTACTTGCCTCCTTTTATGAAAAGCAACAGAGGATGCATGATACCTGTTATGTATTCTATCCTTATCAAAACCAGTGAGATTTTACCTTTGGGTGGAGAGATTGATGAATGGGAAACACAGTATGTTTTGCACAGTTAGACCTTCTTATACACTATGCTTGACCATATAACTAGCACTGCTGGAAGGAAGAGATCCTAGTAATCATTTATGTTAGGCACATCAAGTCCCAGTACTTAATGAAGGCAACAAAAATTCCAGAGGATGGGAGGAAGGGAGGATTAAGGGAATGGCTAACATATCAAAACAGAGCAGAGCAGACCATTTCATAAGACGGGTTTTGTTTGTATCAGTTAAGTTACCAAACCCCTGACGTTGTCTGCTTTTTAAAAAAGTGCCCTCTACTTAAATCACACTCTGATGGTTTGCAGGCAGTATCGTGTGTTTTAAAACATTCTTTAAATTCGCAATGGCTCAGTACTATGAAACCTGTCTCATCTTACCATATATTTCTTTTAACTTCAGCTAAAACCAGAATAGCTTATTGGCTCTGCCATGTCAGCATCTAATGCAGGCCCTAGCATGCGTAGCAGAGCTTCATTATTTATTTCAGTGTTTAATGCACGTAGGGTGTGTTGTGTTGTACAGTTATTGACTCTATCATATCTAATGTTTCATGACCTGTATAGAAGCTACTGGGATAAGATGCTCAACTTTTATGCAAAATTGTTTAATTCCTGCAGATCCAAGCTAAGACTTAGTGCTATATATTACCTTAGAATCTGCCCTGGACTTTTACTGTATTTTGCAAGCAGATTTCTAAAGCTTGTAACCATGCTAACACCTAAGCACACCTGGATAATAATAGAAGTGCCTGAAGGAGCAAATTAGGCAAGAGAAAAAGCACACCCCCCCTCCCCCCAAAAAAAACCCAAAACAAAACAACAAAAAAACCCATCATAGCCATGAAGGCATTAAAAGTACGGCCTCTGTCGTTTCATTCAAGTCCTCACAGTGATGTATTATTATATTTCTAATTTCTTCCTTTAGAATTATATTATTCTTATAGAACAAGATGTTGGAATACATAGGACTAGGAAGTAAAGACTCAAATTTTAGGCCTCACCAACAGACTTCAAGCAGCCACTCAAAAAGAGCATCATCCACTTCAAGATCTAGTGCTTTATTAAAATTATAAACTATGGTAAAAACAGACAAGTCAATAGCACTAGCTCTGTGGGTACTTAGGATACTTGATACTGCCTTTAAGGACACTTAAGATCAATTTGTTCTTCTGTAATTAATTGGGAAGTAAAGGTGAAGAAAAAAAACAGAAAAGATTAAAAACCGTAACAAATGATTGCTTGTACAGCCCAGTGCTATTTATACACAAACTTCTACCAAATATCCATTTCAACTTTTGTGATCATCTACTTCAAGTTTTCTTGGGGGAATTGCATAATTAGTCCTGATTGTCTTCTTGGGATTATGTTCTGACCAAGTATTTCGATCTGCCTGTGATACTGGAGAGATGAAAAATCTATCTTAAAACTCAGAAGTTTATCAAAAGATGCTTTCAAGGTCATCTTTACACTCCAGTACAAAAATTGCATATAACAAGTACAATTAGACATTTATAAACTGAAGGCTCTCCCCAGAACAAACATTTTGGAGAGAGAAGCCCTTCAAAATATTATTTTCTAAAAAATACATTTTCATCACTTCTTCCTCCAACATGACAAGCTGTTCCTTAGGTTGGGATTTTTATAGGGCTCATGGAAATTAATTGCATGGCTTCCACTGAAAGTCAATGTGGGGGAGGAGGGCTAATTCCCTTAAGCAAATTCTCTGAAAAAAATTTCTCTTTAAACACCACCACCACTAGCAGAAGTAAACAACAGAGCTGGTTAAAGGAAAGGGCTTATCATGGCAGTTACTCTGGGCTTGCCAAATACAGTCCAAACACCTCAGCAAAGCGCCTGCAGAAATTCACGACACCTTTTTGGCCATTCTCCCACTCTTGTAATCTGGTTCTTTCTCCTCTGATGTTATTTTCCCTTGCACACAAGGATCGGTGTGCAACCACAGTGGAGATCAGACAGGCTTTATGTTCACTGCAGCTTTTTCAAATGCTGGAGTCCCTGCTTTGCCCGCGTTCCTCTGCTGCGCAGAACAGGCAGAGCAGAGTTTAGAGTACTTTGCAGGGCTGAAAACTGGACTGAATTCAAAGTACCACAGTAAGCAAGTACAGTTCTGTTCATAAGTATATTCTTATACCTGCATCGCTTCACATTACCTGCAGAGCTTCTCCAAGAAGTAAACATAAACCAGCTTTTAGGCCAAACATACATATATATTTGGCATATATATACATTTGCGCATATATATGTATTTTTATATATATATTTATATGAAAAAGTAGAATAACCGCTTTAAAACTACTGTGTCCAGTGCTATCAGGGAGAAATATTCAGCCCATTAAAAAACAAAACCATTCTGTTTATGTAAGTATACTAACAGAGAAAACTGCCTAAGTGAAAAACAAGGAATGAAGATCTCCTTTAGGTAAATACATACAATTATTAACGCTGCTTAGCTTTGTTCCTACATACATTTCGCTAATTTGGAGCAGCCACTTCACCAATATCAGGCTCAAAATTTGTAAAAAATCAAGTTCCTTTAAGGAATGTCAAGTTGGTTACCCAAAGTAAAAAAATTCCAAATTGTCAGATAATTTCTAATAGTAAATAGGTACAGATTAAAAAAAAAAGTCTCTATGCATTCACAGTCCTTAATAAAATTAAAAAAAAAAAA
>VZTL01000845.1:11792-50289 GCA_013400535.1 Scopus umbretta
AAAAAAAAAAAAAGCCTGCCCACTGTAATGTGAATGAGTGGCGTGAAATAATCCAACACCGCATGGGACCGTACATGGTCACAAGTGAGAAGTCAGACTCTGCCAAACAGCATCTCACAAGTTCTGCTACCGAACGGACAATAAAAGATTTCTTGCAGACTCTGAAGACAATACCAGCCTCATCAACCTTTTCTAATCAGCAGCCAAAGTGTCTCGCCTGTCTGTCAATGACAGTGTCTCTCAGCAGGGAGTGGTTTATTATTCTAATAAGATGCTCCAATAAAGCGAGGGTCAGCTATGAATCACTACCATGAGAAGATTTCATTAGATTTTACACTGACTAAAGACGTTGCCTGAACACAGACAAAATTTCAGATATGGAGATAAATGGTAGTGTATTTCCAGGCAAGGTTACTTTTTGTTTGTTTGTTTTGTTTTAAACTTAATGTTTATGTTTTTCCTTTTCTTGAGATTGCTGTTCACATTATACAGTTACACTGTCCAGCTTAAAGGTTTCTTGTGGAAAAAAAAAGTTCAACTATTCTTTGATTAAAAACCCCCTAGGCAAATCTTCTGAAGTATTCCACCCAACAGAAAGCTTCGTATTTTCCTTGGAAAAGGTCTGATGATAACATAAACAAAACCCCATACCCAATTAAAAAAAAAAAAATCTCTGCTTCATCACGGAGTAAAAGCTACACAACAGTTTGATATCAAACACATGTACAATATATACCAATGTATTACTGTAGTATTGTGTTTTAATTAAAAATATACTGTATAAAGAAAAGAATGAGACTCAGCTATACTAATACATACAGCTGCAAACTATCTGTATTAGCAGACAGAACTTTCATTAAGAGCAACCTTGTATCAAAGATTTTTCTAAAAGCAACCAGAGGAAAGCTGAAGTCAACCATGAGGGCCACAGCTATTACAGCTATTTCGATCATTAGGAAACCATTATCTCAAATTCATGCTGCTACCAGGATACAGGTTCACCTAGTAACATGACAGCAAATTATATGATTAATTAGCTAACATGTAGCTACTGAGAGTCAACCAGTTGAAGCTGATGCCCTACAGAAACAGATAAAACGTTACCAAATGTTATCTATCACCTCAAAAGACTGTCCTGCAGTTATATTTCCAAATATCAGTGAATTTGCAAATGTTTCAAGGGAGCTCTCCGTTCATGTTCACTTTGCATTCAGTATTCACTGCACTGACGTGCATTTCTCTGTTTGACCTGACTAATCAGTTAATCATTCCTCACTTTTTGCCTAATTGCAATCAAGTTTTCTGTAGACTCAAAACACAAACACAAAATTCAATTGGATTGATCTAATAAGTCAGACACATTCTTAATACCATTTTATAGGTATTTTTAAAAAGGAGACAAAAATACTAGCCATTGATTGTTATTGTATAAACTCTTGGCAAAAGACGCGAGACCAACATTGCACAACATCTCTGAAGAAGCAGCATGAAGATGGGAAAGCTGAAAAAGAAAGTCTGCCTGAAAACAAATCAAATGTAGTTACAGTTACATCCTCAGCTGCACTACTCAGACGTTTGCTGCTTACACTGTCTTTCTGCAACCCATCCCATTATACTGAAAACAGACGACTTAGCAAGTCAGCAACAGCAAAAGACAGAAAATACGGGCAAACAAAACACAGGGCTCATTTTACTCTTCTCAAGGGCTTAATAAAACCCAATACCCTAAAACATTGGCTTAAATATGTGTACATACTTTTCACAGTATCACAGAGCAGTCAAGGAGCGCTTCCCAGCCCCGCATGCCACACTGCATCAGTGCTAACTGACGCATCTGGAGAGGCTCTATGCTCACATCAGAGCTGAACTTTTCTAATATAGCCTATCCTTCACACTCAGGATCTGGAAATGAGCTACTTATTTAGGATTTGAAAGCTAAGGGAGCTATTTGGACAGACCTTCTGTGTGAGAGAAAATATCTTTCTTGAAATTCTCTGGAACAACCAAGCAGAACAAGTTAACAGATAAGGAAATACTTGAAACAACCTGAAAACTAAGGACCAGCCAAAATCCAGGTTCTCTATGTAGCTTGTTTACACCAGCATTTTAAGATGTGTGGAGAAGAATTTCAGCAGAAGGTATCCGAGGGATTTGCAAAATGCAGATCTTTGAGACCCAGTACATACTTCCACTTTAGCAAAGCAATTAATAGCAAACCCAAACAGTGGCTCACTGGCATATAGCTTGCTGGTGGAGGACGATGCCTAAGACACAACAAAAAATAAGTGGCTTAATACACTTAATACACTTGTGAGTCAACTGTGGTACTGCAGACAGGTGCGAAAGTAGATAGCAGGAGAGAAAAAAGAAGGATATTATAACACTCAGGCTTCAATATCAGAATTTCTATCCCCATCGATGACTTAATAAAAAACAGAGGGAAGACAGCAATTGTGGAACAACAAAAAGAAATTAGTAGCAGCAGGTAATATTTTAGCTGTACTAACAAAAATTATAATTGATTTTCTGTCTGTGGTGTTGAAGTTGCTATCTTCGCACTGAAAATAAATTTTCATTTTAAAAGCATAATCACATGTTAAAATAGTTCTACCTGGCATTCTCTGTCAACAAGCTCATTTTACAAGTGGCATACAAGAGCCACCATTGCTCTGTCATGTCAAGAAACACATTTCACTTCCTTAGAAATACCTAAGATCAGATAGCATTAAATTTACTTATCATCTATTATGCTGTAAAATCACGTTGTTGAAGAAGTAACCTTTTGTCTACATCAAGAACAAGTTGCAAAGTAGAAAGGGTCATGCAAGCATCAACATATAAACTGCTTTTAAGCTGTATTTTAAATTAAAAGGAAACATTTAAATCCCAAGCACTTCTCCTTGTAGCCCTCCTTTAGGTGACTCACCTGCTTCTTACTGTCTGTTTTTTAAACAGGCTACTATAATCTACATTACTACTTATTGTAGTTTCTCCAAAAACATCTGCTTTCTCTCTCCATCAGCCAACCCCCCTCAAACCCTCCTTAGTCCAGGGTTATTTGCAAAATGTGGGTTTTCAGCAGACCCGTTTAAACAAGAGCAGCACAAACTGGACCTCTAGAAGCAGGTGACCTGCTTTGACGATGACTACAGTGTAGTTTTCCATCCCTGGAGGTTTTCAGGATTCAGCTAGGCAACGCCACAGCTCATCTGATGTAGTTGTGACAAGACACCACCTTTGAATGGGAGGCTGGACTAGATGACCTCCTGTGGCCCCTTCCAACTCAATCTCTAACTAGAAATCAAAGAGAATTCAGAGTTGAGGGCCTGGAGCACCCACTGCCACAGCAGACTTTTCCATTAATGCCCACTTGACTAGAAAATACAAAAAGCTGCAGCAGGCAGAGGGTTAGCAGAGGCAGCAGCTGAAGAATAAACACACAGGAGAACAGTTGGAGGAATGACAACTATGGAGTCGATTCAGCGTGCTCAGTGGACAGACCGCACCTCAGTAACTGAAACACCAAACCAATTATTATCAACCAGGAATTATTTCCTAAGCTTTCAAATTTACGGGCTACTTGCGAACAATATACCTCAGTGACATGCAGCTAATTGGCCTAATACCCTCTTTCCTTACCTTATATTTAAAACTGAATGATTGTAAAAAAAAAAGTTAAAAAGCAGTAAATGGTTAAACTTAAGTATTATTTATAATAATGGTAAAGTACTGTTAGAAATGACTATGATTCTTCAAACTATGAGTGTGCCATGTAGCTGATTAGGCCCCAATTTAGATCCAAGTTTGATTGTCTTTCAGTCCTTCACAAAAGGCTCTTTTATAAGACCTGTCTACAAGGCACCTACAAACTTGTCATGAACAAAAACATCATCTTTGCTGAGCAACTGTCAAAATGAAAAAGACAAAATGAAAGAAGGTTCTGCATGTAAAATAGGAAAGACAAAAAGCCTGATTTTTGGCTTGAGGGGAGCTCAGTTTTATAGTGCTGTTTTGGACACAGCTATTAAATCCTGACTTAAAATACATCAAAACAGTAGGGTATTTTTTGCCATTTCTAGAGCACATTGGATTTTAACACCAAACACTGAATGCAACAATCAGCAAAAGAGCTCAACAATTTAGAGATTCAAGAAGTCTAGGGAGCTTGACACAGACTGACAGGCTCCAGCCAAGCTTGCTGTGTAATTATTTCATGTGTCTGCACTTTGTCTTCCATCACTGAAATGAACACCTAAAGGCAAGAACACAAAGGATACAGAATAATACATCACCATTCATTTATCAGAATGAACGCTGACAGTGGATAGTTAGAGCTTCCTATTAGGTCTTGCAAGTAGGGATGATATGGTCATTCATTCTTCACAATGTGTCACTCCTGGACTCTTGAATTTTGTAAAAAATTAACTGCTCTTCAACAACTGACAATAAAAGACAAAAATCCAGACTCTTCCCCTGGATGAAAGCATCTGCTTTATAGTTAATGCCTTCTCTTATCCCAGCTCTGTACAAATATTACTCGAGTCACTCTCAGCACTCCTGCACAATTCCCAGATGATACAATTCACATTGTTCACATGGGGAAACCGAGGCATAAAGCAACTCAAACAATCAGTAATTCACTCGGCAACAACTTATTCAGGAATCTCTGTATCTTTAAGTGCTTTTAAACATATGTGGTAGAGACTGAAAAGGCTGAACACTATTCCACAATCATATTCTGTGAGGGATGGAAACAAAGTATTACAGGCAATAATGGAGCACAACGACCGTACAGAGAACATAATCTTTATTTAATTACATTCAAGGTGTCCAGGTAAACTTAGCAAAGGTTAAATAAGCGATTACCTACTGTGCTATGATCTCTTTAACCACTTTACTATGACCAAACTATTACTTTCTTTCCCAAAATAAAATTTGTAAGAATAATCCTGAAAAACGCTGTCACGGTTTAACCCCAGTCAGCAACTAAGAACCACACAGCCACTCTCTCTGTTTCCATACCGAGCATGACATTATATGGTATGGAATACCCCTTCGGTCAGTTTGGATCAACTACCTTGGCTGTGCCCCCTCCTGGCTTCTTGTGCACCTGACGGAGCATGGGAAGCTGAAAAGTCCTTGAATAATGTAAGCACTACTTAATAACAACGAAAACATCAGTGTGTTATCAACGTTATTCTCATATTAAATCCAAAACACAGCACTATAGCAGCTACTAGGAAGAAAATTAACTCTACCCCAACTGAAACCAGGACAAACACAAAAGAAAAAATTAATTTCAATGCAAAAGTTGCTGCATGGAGATGCTTTTGGTTGCTAAAATTAGAAGACTTAATACAGGATTCCCCTGGCCATGACTCACAGACAATAAAGAGATTTCACACAGCCACAGGAAAAAGTTAAAACCAGAGTCTGCCAATGTTAACAAGGTCTTCCCTGTCCCCAGTGTTTTACTCCCTATGTTACCCATGCATAAGTAAGAATAAGGGAAATAAACTAAAAGAATGAGGCAAATGTATCTATGTCCATTAGAAATGCATGTTACACTATTAATACACTTGTTTTCGAAATGACATACACATATTACTGAGTAATGTTACTGAAATTACAAAGACAGTGTTAAGGCTTTACGAGGTAAAACCTATACAGCAAAGACAAAGTGCTCCGCAAAACTAAATCATCAGGAATGAAAATAAGAGTAGAGCAGCATCTAAAAAGGAAAATCAAGCCACTTCACCCAGTGAAACGTCTAATGGTTGCATTTTATTTATTTTCTCCACTGGCAGTTGGGAAAATGGGACAAGCAAAATACCTCAAATCACTACAAATGAAGATTATGTTTAGAGGAAAACTCTATGAAGTCATCAGCTAGAATTTGCTACCCAAGCATTTTTCGTTTAACCCATCCATAGGGTTCCTTGTAAACACATGAATACCAGAGAATGCCCTAAAGTGAGATTAAATAATAATAACAGTTATTTTTCACATGAAGTAAAGAAAGCAGAGCAAAGCAGTTCTTCTACTCTGTGTCCTTTCTAGTTAGAAAGGGCATTTAACTGTCTGTCTGAAACTCAAGAGTCCAGTCGGTCGATGGGTGCTGAATACAGCCGCTCGAGGCAGCGCTGCGGTGCGGCCAGCCCACCGTCCACTGCGGTCCTCAGGGAAGGGAACAGCCACTTTACCCCCAGGTAAACCCCCATCCGCAGCTCATTCCTTGGGAAAACATTCCCTTTTTGTAGAGTTACTGTCAAAACTACAGGGGGCTTTCTAATTGCCTTTCTTTTCAGGTATGACTTATGTTTCAAAGTCTTCTCACTGTGATACACCTAGAGCTTCCTTTTCCTTAATAGTAGAGGTTTCACATTTGAAAGCACTTTTATGCCCCCTCACAGTACAGCTCTTTAGTTTTCCTCTCAAATAGCTAAAGGCTACTTGAAGTCACGTAGAGGCACAGAAATAAAGTCATTAACAAATACATTCACAATATGTCCACATCGCATCAATATGATTATGCAATAACGCCGTTCTTGCTAAGCCACCAAAACAGAGAGACCCTCTCCCTCCACCTTATTACTTTTCTCTGCTTTTTTCGCTCGTCATCTTTGACGAGGGAATATGCAACCAATGCAGATGGAAACACTTGCTGTAATGCGTTTCTGAATTTGGCAAGCGGCAGTTTTAATTTATTCTTTTCAGATTGATTGTCTGCTGCAGTAAAGCAGCCTCTAATCCCCCTCCCTCAAATAGTCAAGCAAAAAAAAAAAAAAATGGGGTTAAAGCAACCTTATGATAAAATCACAGCTTTAGCAAAAGCTTTGATATCATTATTAAGTTCATACAAATTTTCTCTCTTATCTAGCTTGTTCTTCACTGTCTAATTAGTCCAACCACTGGTAGTATGTGTCCCTTTTTTTCCTTTTTTTTCTGACACAGAAACAAGCAGTTAAAGTAGTATTTGCAGTCTTTAATTACACATTAAATTCCTCATCCTTCACTTTCTTTTTTACTGAAAGTACAGGGATTCCCTACAGTGCAATATTAGTGTTCTGCTCTAAATGCTGCAAGGGCATCTTCTAACAGTTGGGACTGTGGAACAACTTTTAATTAATTGCCACCTTTTAATGGCACAGTTCTCACACAAACATTACCTTTAAGGCAAACATACATCAAAGAGTCAGAGATTTGTTCTTTTACAAGAGAGCTGCAATCCCCAGTAACACTGACATTCACTAAGGGCCACACACTGCTCTGGATCTGTGCATAATACGTGCGGTAATGGCCTCAAGTTGCGCCAGGGGAGGTTCAGATTGGATATTAGGAAAAATGTCTTTCCTGAAAGAGTGGTGAGGCATTGGAACAGGCTGCCCAGGGAGGGGGGGGAGTCCCCATCCCTGGAGGTGTTCAAACAATGTGTGGATGTGACACTCCAGGACATGGTTTAGTAGGCATGGTGGTGTTGGGTTGATGGTTGGACTAGATGATCTCAGAGATCTTTTCCAACCTTAATATTCTATGGTTCTATAAGCCAGAAAATGAACATGCAGACCAGGGCCGGTACACAGCCTGAAGTTTCCAAAGAGATACAGCGTTTTCATCTCCTAACTATGGAGCGTTCTGGCTCATCTTCAGGAAAGTAGATGGGAATTATTTCAAATCACTGTGCTCAGTCACACAGGCCTGCACATCACACTCGGAGCAATCCTATTTGTGGGATTAGTTTGTGGAATACGACACCAAAATATCAACAGCAATCAGCCTCAGGCCTCTGGCTAATGTCTTCAAGACAGAGATGTTCACAGAGGTGTTCACTACAAAGACATTTGAGCTAAGGCTATCAGTCCATAACAGCTCTCAATATACTGGTAAGCAAAGCTCTATACACTGTAAAGAAACGATGAAATCTTAATTACATGCACTCTCTTTCCACAGTGGTTGATTAGAATGTTTGTTGAAAGGTGAATAAATGCAACACATTTTTCCTTGCTGTTAAAATACACTGTAAAGTTTTACAACACAACTAATGCACACTTCAGCAGTTTACTAGGGCTAAAGCAACATCCAGGATCCTTGTCTCTTGTATGGTTAGAAACTATTATCCTGTTAATGAATATCACACGGAACATTTGGTTTTAGTCAAAATCTTTTCTTTGGACAATCTGTGTTGATCAATGCCTGCTGGCTTTTTGTAATTACTTTGTAAGAAAATATGCAGCTGTATAGTACTTAATGGAATGAAATGAAATTCAGCATATAACCATAGCTAAAAAAAGCATTAATCTGGTATAACAAAACAAAGAAGATTATGACAGAAACCCCTGCTGTCGGATATATCTACATATTAGATTAGATCAAGATTAAAATTTTTAGAAGAATCATTTCTAAAGATGCATAGACCAGCAAAGGCGTTGACTCAGTACTGAGTTACCAAGCATCACCAGACTCAAGAATGGCAGCTGTTACAAAACACACAAACCCCACAAAAACTTCCACACAAAGTCATGCCGTACCCGAGCAGCGGTAACACGGAGTGTACCGAGATGACTACTAGACCTCTGGCAACACTTAGTGAGCTTCCACAGGAGTCACTCTATGACCCACCTACGGGCTACCGCAGGAGGGCAAAGACCACAGAGCAGGGAAGTGCCTCCTCACCCCACCACTCTTCACGTCACACGTACCGGGACCAAATCTGCTAAAAACCACAACAGTTTATTACAGAACTGCTCCCTCTTACCAGCATAAGGGTCTAGTTTGGATCCTACCCAACTCCTCGAGTCACACGGCTCCATCTAGGGCTCCAACACTTCTACTGATCGGAGATAAACAGAGATGAAAATCCAAAATATATTAACACTGTAGGAGGGTTTCTTCTATTGTCCGAATGCTGGTTTTATACTGTTGGAGTGATCAAGTTTACAGTGTAAAAGACAACTGGATTTATACTGTATTACAATATGCTATACAAAAATTTAGAAGTCGGGGATGCAGAAGTAGGCTATGGGTGCCAGCAGCTCTCTGTTGTAGGACTGAGTGCTATAGTACAATTTTGTCATCCACAAACTTTAAAAGCCGATCACATTTATTCCTCAGATTCTCATTAAATCTGTGTTGGTCCACTATTCAAAATTGTCCCTAACTACAGAAACCACATCCATCCTTAATAAAGGACAATCGACTGACCTCAAGAGCCCCACAGACCAAACACAGAAAGAAAGAAGGCGGGGGGATAAAAATCATCTGCCTGCCTTCTGTATCTTTGGTATCTAAACAGGTTACAAAACACACGTACGGTTCCAAAGTTAACAGGATAGATAACTCAAGTGAACAGCAGTGAAAACAAAGCAGAGACATAAAACAAATCAACAGCACCTTATTTTAAAATTTATCTTACACCGAAATTGAAAGTTCAACTGGATTACCCCCTTCCCTCTTTTTCTGAGCAGAGTTTGGTAAAGTATCTTTGGCTACAAATAGTAAGATGACTAATCAATGTTATATCCCCGGTAAATTATTGGATTTGATCTCGTTGGAGTTGTCTAATAAAGCCTCTCATGAATCAAAACAGTACTTCGGATTTTTTTCTTTCCAGTTAAATTATATTGAGTGCTAAACAGTAAATACCACATAACTAAAGACAGATTGCTATTGCATTTAACAGCAGACTGCTTTTTCCCCCCAGTATTTAAATAAAACACACAAAAAGAAACAGGATAAAGCAACGGCAGGCCCATCACCGCTCTACGCCCGAGAGCAGTCGGCCACTGAGCTCTGTGAACTGCTTGTCGCTGCTGTTGACATGGGCTATTAGGAAAAAAAAATAAATCTCTCTTTAAAAGCTTCGAATCATCTTTCATCTAAATGACAAGGACTAGTTAACTCACTTGTGTTACATTCAAAAACCAGACAGAACAGTGTGACACCCACATGCACAGCTGTTCTCTTGATAAACCTCAGTCCAATAAAGTTTAATGATGTGTGATCACCTAGGAATTTTCCCTTGTAATTTGCAATACAGCATGGGTTCAATCATGGCAGACGCTTCCCCAGCTTTGGGAATCAGAGTGTCCTGGCTACTGAATCTGAAAAGAACCAGATTAGCTCCAAGCTGTCTATTAAATGTTGCCATTGAGTTTAAGGGTAACTTAAAATCAGAATTTCTAATACTGTGGTGGCAATGTACTCTGTATTAATCCAGACAACCAGATTTCTGAGCTTTCAGTGGTGGGGAAACACAGTTGAGAAGAAAATGAAGAAATTAGGATTATGGAATTATAATTCTCCTCCCATGCCCCAGGATACAACTTTAATATTTACTGTATTTAATGAAACTAGAAGTACCCAAGAGTCTCACTAAACCCAAAACAAAAGGTGTACACTTTCTCTAACAGGGTTCAGTCCCATTTCCCCAGAACAACTTGTCTAAAAGCAACTGTTGTCATCTCTGCTTGGTAGGCAGAAGGGAAACCTGAAGAAAAATCCAAAACAACCCAAGCATGTCTGTATCTTAAAATAACTTAAAACGATCATATTTTCAATAGCTGCTAAAACTCATTATGATCTGAATTTCTCAGCACTTATCTTCCTGTAACAAAGCTGTCAAAATAGTGGCTTCCTGTTTGCTCATTTTTCTCTATTATATTCTACATGGTTTGAAAAATTCACTTGGGGACACTGCTAATTCCATGAAGCAGCGTTGCAGGCAGCCGTTTGAATATGTTCGTATTACTCTGTGGACTTCCTTTCAAGAAATTAAGTACTACAGATATACTATTTGTATTCCTTTGAAAATTTGTAGGGGAATGCATGCCAGGGAATGCAACAGCACTGTTGCATCACACCACTCCACCATCACTATACCGAGAAAAGAATGGAACACTAACCCCTGAAATGCACAGCGTGGATTTTATAACTGAAATAGATTGTTCCTCTAGGGAATGGACAAATGCTCACAAAACCACCTGTTTAATGAGCACAACCCTTTTCACCAGAGGTTACTAAGAACTAGTACTCTACCTAGCTAGACTAGCTTTGGCAGTTAAATGCCAATATTTGAGGGAGGAAAGCCAATATTTTGCACCTTCTGTGCAAAATTACGGAGTTTATTAAAAAGCAAGACAAAGAAGTATTTAACAAAGCTCGACCATATACAACAAAACTCTACACATGGGCAGGAAAAAGAGCAAAGAACCAATTGGCTAAGATCCTTTAAAGGAAAGTAAGAGTTATTTAACAAGCTGATGAAATACAACACAGCAAGTTTTAAAAAGACTTTCTATTTAGTTGAACCAGATGAAATATTAGAAACCTGAGTATCAAAAGATCCTGCAAGATGTGCACGTAAACTCTGAACACACTAAAATCAGTATACCAGTTAAGGATAAATCCAATCTCACGGTACAGCAACACGCTGCAACTTACACTAAAACAGCTTCACAAAACATCTGCAGAACAGGTGTTCCTCAATTTACTAAAAAATAAAAAGAAAACAGTACAACGATGTGATCCAAACTGTGCACAAGACACCAAATACTAAAATCAATGTTCAATCTACATGGTACATGGCTGCAAAGTAATTAAACATATTAATGTAAATATTATTGTCTTACAATATAAAGAACCAATTTTTAATCTTTTTTCTTCATATAAAAAGGGATTAATCCGTGGAGCAAAAGGGTCACGTATTTCAGCAACATGTTCTTTTATAGTTCCTGTTGCACCATCTTGCTAAAGTCAAGCTAAAGGAATACCGTGAGAAACTTAAACATGAACAGGGATATTAATGAGCCCCTAGTATTGAAAGTTATTGGAAACTGATCTCTTCCTTATTAATACAATTCCCCATCATGTACAAAAAGATATCGCCATGTTCCAGAATGCAAACAGAGTTTTAATCTTTAATTATATTCTCAACCTCAACTCTTCTGGAGAGAAGTACAGATGTGGGCCTGAGGATTATTGCTTTATTACATTATCATCTCTGTGGTATTTAATGAATATTGATACTTAATGCAGCTTTGCCAGTAGGGGGAAAGAAGAATTTTAGAACTGCACAAAGAACTTCTGATGACTTTTCTCAAAACGGAAAATACAGCCACACACTTCGCTCTTCTACTCTTGAATACTTCCAAGAGGCCCAAATGTTAGCGTACAGCTCATAATACTGAATGGGATTATTGCAGTAACAACACTTGCATGTCAAATAACCACCTTCCCTACAGCTTATATACCAGGTGCCACACTGAACTGGTACATTGGATTCTTGGTTTCATAGTATGAATCCCCAGCTGAGATTTCTGACTTCTATGACACAGCGAGGTCAGACTAGATAAGCATAATTTAAACGTACAGTCTTAAAAAATACAAAACCTATGAACATTTATTGGCTTAAGCATGCTTTGCCATTATCTTTAGAATAATCTGCCACTTTTTCATAATAGAAATCCCTGAACCTAGGAATCAATTAGATGTTGTTTATAAAACAAAATGCTGAAAAAAACCCTTTCTTCCAAAAACTCTTGGCAAAGGGCTCATCAGATTTTTTCTTAATGTAAACATGATAAACTACACAAGTTCCAAATAATTTATTCTAACACAGCTGATGACTGGGTGTATAGTTTATATATATACACACACACACCTTTCAGTGAACCATTAAAAATAGCAACATTTTTTGGAATACTACATCACTGACTGTTTTAAATTAATTTCCTTCCTCAAGACTCAACTTGTGTGTCCTGAAGAAAGCTCCTGAACAAATACAATAGAACTTTACAGTACTTCTTATATGGTAGAATCATTAAAACTGATAGGGCATTAATGCTATGAAAGAACAATACTTTGACTATGCTGGTACTGAACCAAGCTACAGTAAACACAGACTTTGGGATATCTGTAAATTTATTTTCCAAATCCAGATGAACAGATACCTGCTGAGCCAGTAAACTAAGCTTTTAAAGGAGACCACTCACTAAAGAGCACCTTTTGCTAATCTAGCTCCAAAGGATAGGGCAAGTACGGACTTCTTTTAAAAATATCCATGTTCTCTAGAAAAAGAATCCAGATGGATTCTGAAGAGTAGAGAGCAGAATAGAGACCTTCTCCATCTCACCCAGAACAAGTGGCAGAAACAACTGTTCCTCCTGAGTCTCTGCCCAGCACTCTATCCTCAAGTCCTTATTATCTCCTAAAAGAAAAATTATCTTCACAGCTTTTTGTTGCTCATTTATCTAGAACAATATCAGCACTGTCATTTTTATTTTTTTTTTTTAAATAAAGGAAAAGTAATTTTGCTGGTGTGCTCCTAGCAACAGAGTACAAATTCACAGAAATTTTTAGTCTATCTATTACAATGTTTTCACTGTCAGGTTAGGGCATACAATAGAGCACACGAGATTTACAAGACAAGTTGAAGAGCCCTAAAACAAAAAATCGGACTCTCTTTTACTCAAGCCTCTCTCTCCATTGAGCCTGAAGTTGTCAAACAAGAACCAGACTTCCACTTGTTTATAGCGTGCTTATTTCCCCCAAACCCACAAATGTCACAACAAATGACCCTAAAAGGCACCATAAAGGGCAAGAGTGTCAGTACATTTTGTGGTGAGCAAATTCTTGTTCCGGCAATTTCCTTCCAGACAGAGAAGACATACGATTAATCTGGGAGCACTGAGAAAGCCCCACACACCAGAGCTATCAAAGTCCTATGGTTTTCAGCTGAGACCCCCTAAAAATCACCATTAAAACTAACTGACCCTCTTGTGTGTGCCAATGAACACAACTGCAAAAATACAGTCAGCATCCTGTGCTTCCTCTTTTCTTTCTTCTTCCTCATCTCACAGTAACTCACTGCTCTCATTTTCCAGCTAGAGAGAGACATACCAGAGTCTGCTGGGCTCTCAGTAGGGTGGTCCACCAGCAGGGACTACCTCTGTGGGCTCACTGCTCTCAGCCACTCCAGACTCTTTGGGGCACAGCGCTTGGCCCCCGCGGGGTCATGGAGCCAACTTCATAACCAGGAATTTGCTTTTGAGATGTGGTGCCAAGCAAAATAACACAAGATTAACTGTGTCAATTACTACCTTTCAAGAGGAAAGACAAAAAACTAAGAGCCATCGTTTCTTATCATATTTATTTATTTATTTCAAACCAGAAGCCGCTATCCTGCTTGTCAGTAGGGTTGCATGTATATGCTTTCCTAGTCCCTTGGAAGGAGCTGACAGCTTTCAGCACTTCAGCAAACACTGCTTTGAGAGTCTTTAACAGAAGGAAGGAACCAGCAGCCAGATGAGAAGCATGTGAGGGAACGCATCTATTAGCAAGTACAGGGAGATGTCTTGTTAATAGAAGACAGAAGGAGGGACAAAGCAGGGAGAGAAAGAAGCCAGCAGTTAGTCATTTTCTTATACAGATACATTTGGCTAGAAATGAGATGCATATCAATCTAGTATTCCTTTCTGCACTTTCAGAGCCAGTGAAAACCACTATTGAAAAGCAAAACTGAACACTCAAAGGCCTCTTTTCAAAACTCTTCAGCACTGTTAGAAGCCTTCAGATAATAAAAACAGTGAGCAAATGAAAATTTTACTGATAGTGGTTGCATAGGACAAAGACCTGCAATTAAAAAAAAACAAAAAAAACCAAACTTCTTAATTCAAAATGGTTGCTGCTGTTTCAGATATCTACTAGTGAAAAAACAGAGCTTCTCCCTTCCAAACCAGAGCACATCAGAAGTTGGCTTAAGGCTAGCAAGGGACAAATGAGTGGGCCCACCAAAAATCAGCTTTGCCATTAGCAAAACCCTTTCTCCAGTTCCTTCTGTGAGCATAAGGTAGGAAGAGATACTGAGCCTCCAAGACATGCTGAGAAGGTTTTGGGTTTGGTTTTGGCTGAGGGGCAGGGGGCTGTTTGTTTGTTTGTTTTTTAAAAAGCCATTTCAGAGAGGAAAGGAGAAGAAAAAGCAGAGGAGGGAGAGAGACTAAGGGCTCAAGTGAACAATGAGTTCACACAGCACAAGAATCAAGATTTGTATCACCACCCTTATTAGAAGAGATACCATTTGGATATGTTCAGTCTGTGGAACAAAACCTCAGCCTCACCACAGCAGTAAAGACCACAGATATGGATTAGCAAGATAATTGCTCAGCTTGCATCATTACCATTAAGAATGTAATGTGCAGTAGCCAAAGTTACCCATGCAGTTTCTTCAAGGAACAGGAACATAAATAAATAAATAGATCAGTAACAGGCTCTCTGACGTTACCTTTAACTCACATTAAGACATGTTTAATATCAAACTATCCATATGCAAAACCTGCATAAAAATAAAACAGTTTTGAGAAGATTCTTTGTCCAAATCATCACCCTATGTTACCTCCTGAGCGAGTGTTTCCTGCATTCCTTTGCTGGCTGAAAAGAATTACTGCAGCATTGCTATTTGCTCCAATCTACTATCCTAAAATGACATTTTGGCACATAGTCGGTTTTAACTACTTATGTTTAAGAAAAGCTCTAGGTAATAGAGTTGCTATGAACAACATTTAATATATACTTGACTCACAGCACATTGTTCCTCAGCCCGAAGACTTGTCACTGAACTTAATTTTAATAGCATACATCAAAGCAAAAAAAGACAAAGAAATAGTTACCCCTTCCCTGACTAATCAATAAAGCTAAAAAAAAAAAAAATTTCCCTGAACTGCCATGGGAAAATTAGTATGCAGTATGCCCTTTCAAGGAGATACATAGTTTTGCACCTGGATGTTTTCTTTTTTTTTTTTGCATTTTAGAGAGCACAAAAGGGGAAAAAAAAAAAAAAATCACAGCATGATTCATCATTATTTGCATGAAATTACAGCAAAATCAAGATATTAAAATCCATTTGCCATACTTTTTTTTAATACTTTTCATAAGCCTATTTTCATAAATCTTTTCATAATCTGCTTCTGCCTTGTGTTGCAGCCATGATATTGAGCTCAACAGGTATTTGATTTGACTTAATATAATTATTATTCTTTTCTTAAGACACACCAAGATAGCAAATAAGGACAAATATGAAAAGGTCAAAGAGAAGCCAGAGAGGAGGAGAAACCAGGGACAGATAAAGGGTCAGCTCAGCATAAACATATTTTCCCTGTGAATAATGCTTAAAGTGGTAATAAGATACTGAAACATAATTCAACTACTAGCTAAAGCTTAGTTACCACAGTAAAATTTCATTCTATCTGCAAATTCTAAGTAAATGCACCACTGAAGGAAAAATCACTTGCAGATAAAAAGACATACAATACTTTTAAATGTCTATATTGCATACCTCATATTAAGATTTATACAGCTGCAACTGTTTAAGTATGGGCTTTTCTATGCAAAAATAGAAGTTAGGTCTTTCTCACTGTATGTATTTCTAGTAACTGGAGAAGCCAAAATTATAAAAAAAAAAAAAAACAACCCACAGACCAAAACACAACCCCCAAAACCCCCACCAAAATAGTTTAAGACCTCTGTATAAAAACTGTGACAACCAGTATCACAGTAGTACTCTAGTTTATGGACCTCTTGGAGAAATCCATTTTAAGCTCTGGATAAACCCGATACCCCAACAAAGGAAGAAAACTAATTAGCCAGTTTGTCACAACATACCCCTGTTCTTTCACAGATGTAAGACAAAACCTGTGGTTCTGACAGAGCTGCCCTTCTAACCATTCTTCTTCATCTGACATATCAGTAAAACAATAGAACATTTTATAGATTCTTGAATTAGCAGCCTTTTAAAGTTACAATATACAAGGGGGAAGCTCTGCTAACTCTGAATTTTTTTTTTCTCATTTCATATAAGGAAAAAACTAAACTTCCTTTGATTCCTTCATCAACTTAGGCCTGTAGACTCTGACAACAGGGACTTTTATTATTACAGCTATGAAGTTTTTAGTAGCATAGCGTTTATACATCAGTGACTCTTGTTCTGTGAAAAAAAGGCGGCAGTTTCCACAAACTACAAGGATGCTCAGTACAATGAATAATTGCTTAGCACTTTATTTTCTACATAATAATCATTTTCTTATATGTAACTAAATATTTTAAGCAGTTTATTAATTTATAAGCTTAGCTGCGGACACCTCTGTGTTTTTGGCATCAGTACACAGACTGCTTAAAGTGTTGATACTCTATGTCCTCAAACAGTTTCTAAGTGTCCTCATAATTGCTTGTCACCTGTAAAAGAGGTTTAGATCCAATGCAAAATTAGCATATGGTGAACAGATGGACTCAGAACAGACGTTTGTCAAGAAAGTACTCACGCCAAAGACTTTTTGGCTTCAGCCTTTTAGGACCTTCAGAAAAGTCCTACTTGAAGCTCCAAGTCATACTAATCAGGGGAACATCATTACTCAATGACAATCTTGTGTTGCAAAAACTTTTATGACCTGCTACAAAGAAGAATCCTTGCAACTTTTCTGTTGTCACAGTGCCTCCATAAACTGAAGAAACAATATATTGTTTCCATAGAGTACCCCACCCACCCAGCAAGAATAATTCATCTTATATGAAACAAAAATGCAAGCACAAAGCTGCTATTACAATGATTAAAAAAAACCAAAAACCAAAACACCACAATTACAATAAAAGGTTTAAATAAAAAAGAAATCCCCCCCCATGCAAACCCTTCAAAATATTCCATTACTTACTGAGGAGGTAAGACAAGAGTTGTTGGCTGGGCTTTTGGTCTGCGTTTTGCAGATACTCCCATCTGGTTGGCTGAACGTTTCAAAGACTGCTGATTCAAAAGGCCAGATGCTAGCCCGGCATGGTACTGCAACTGGATAATAAAAAAAACATATATATTAAAATACACACCACTGCAGTACTCTGTCTATGTCAGACCTCTACTACCTGTACCATCTGATTCAAATTACAGCCAGTCAGTAAATTAAATGTATGGTATTTCATATATATTGCTTGGATGGAAGATGATAGGAACAAAAGCATATAAAAAAAGTCTGATGTGAAATAGGTATTACAAGGAAATCATGCTATAGGGCAAGTAAGACGATGAATCAAAGACTTCCTCTCATGTCCTAACTATCCTGAAACTCAGGCTTGCTTTTAAATGTTAAGACTGTTTCTCCTCTCAAGGGATCAAGCATTCTGACTTTTTGGAAGAAGATACAAGGAAGACAGATACAACCCCTTCACTATATAAACCAGCTTTTTAGAAATAATACTTATCTTTTCCTCTTAAACATAAAACCACAAAACATTCACAAAGAAGTTTCTACCACTGTGAAGAAAAATCTAGCCTTTCAAATACCTGCTAGCACATCTCCACAGCATTGCAACAGAAAGATTCACATTCAGTAGCTTTCTCCTCTAACCTGTTATTTTACTTGCCAATGAAAGACAAATTTGTGAAGGACACAACATGAATCTGCAAGATTTTGAGTGCATTCCCACTGCTCAGAGATTTAAGAACAGCTACAGCGCTGTGTCAGTCCTGAAACCAGCTTCAAGCGCAACAAGTACAAGCTCACCTCTAGCACTTTCAATTTACATTCTTGGTTTCCCATTTTTGAAGAGAAGGAGGTGGGAAAAGAGCTCAAGATTCAGTGTCAGACAAACGCAATTTCCTTCATCATTCTAGTCCCCACATCAATGTGCTCATTACCTAAAGATTTGTTCCAAAAAAGGTGAACTGTTTAACACATTAACAACTCTAACCCCTTTTTTTATACGCAGATCATGGGATTACAGTTAGGAAACTGTGACTTACAAATGTTCAGAAAATAAAGTGGTCTTAGGCAAAGCTATTCTGCAGGGTACTGACTGAAAATGAGGGAAACAAAGCTTGGTGAAGTGATCTACTTGAAAATGGCTATTAAAATGAGTGAAGCTATCCCGTGAGCCAATCTGACTCAAATGTCAATGCTCAGAGCATCCATAAGGCTTTTTTAACAGGCTCCTGATTTACTTGGCTGCTTTGCCACGTGATCTCGGCTGTGGCACAACATGAAGACACATCGCATTCCTAATGGGAAGAGGACCGCGCTCTGCCAGGGAAGGGGGGGATTGCATTGCCCCAACAGCTCCGCTCAGACCAATGAATTTTGCTCAGATTTGTTTTTCTCCGACAGATTTCTGAAATGAAGGGCGGGGTGGAAATCAATGAGAGCAATGGACAGTACATGTTTGAAAGGCAATGTTTCAAAGTGTCAGGGGCTTAGTTTTCAATCTTCACTACCAGAATTTGCAGTGAGTGCAATATGCAGGGAATTAAAGGGAAAGACAGCTCTGGCAGAAGGCCCCTCTGACTCCAGGAACACGCTCTCCCCTTTTCTTCTTGCATCTTATTACGAGCAGCCCTTCTTCAGCCATTTTGTGCCGCCGACACCATTCGCTTATGTTCACTGCGCAGAATGACACTGACAGGTATTTCAAGTAAATAACATCATTTGGACACTTGCTCAGAGACAGAGGTAATCACAGTGCTAATCATAGATGAATTTTAAATGCAACCTTTTAAAAACATTTCATAACCTCCCGGCTAGTCTGACATTTAGTAGTCAGGCATTAAAAAAAAAAAACCCAAAACCAACAAAAAAGGAATTAAAAACAAATATATCTTAAAAAACAATTCTGTCCTTGAAGGCTCACTCCCAGTGATTAAGCTGTTTTTATTAATTATAAGTATTTCTTTATAATCTACCTTTGCTCCCAGGAATGCAGATCCAACTGTCAAAATCTATAAGGGCCATTAAATATTTACCAAACCATCCTTATAATGGGAGAAAAGGTCAAAGTTAATAAAACTGACAGGCAGCTTCTGTCCAACTTGATTTATACATTATTAAAGTATCACATACTGTATTGCACAGAATGCATTACTTTTTGGGGGTGGAGGGGCGTTAACTGAAGAGATTGGGAAATTGTTTCTTAATCCTGTGTTCTGAGGAACAGAAACAAGACTGAAAATAGTGCCAAAGCAGTACCACTGGTATCAAAACTATAGCCAGGAGATTCAACGGTCCTGATGGATTAAAAAATGTGCGATTTAGCCCATTTTTCCTCTTGCAAAATAAACACCTTTGTCTGCCAGCATCGGCCATGACAGCAAATCTCAGCTAAAAATGTACCAATCCCCTCAAAATGTTTGTTTACTAGCAAAAGAATGCCATTTCCTAACGGCATTAGGGAAGCCACGTGGAATGTACCGTCAGAGGATATTATGGCTGCTAAGAGACTCATGCAGGAAAGCCGAGACGAGCTCATGGGACACAAACCCTTTGAGGGTTAGTAAAGACACAGGAACCGCATTTAGCTCTAGAAGTCCCCCAGCCAGAGACTGCTGATGGCTGGAAGAACATTGGAGGGAACACTGTATAGAGGCATGTGCATATAGCTACCACTGGAGATGAGATATGGGGCTACACGAGCCTTGGGTTTGACCCAGCAGAGCCGCTGTGCGTTTCAGGCAGTGTCCACAGAGGGGTGGGCCAAGCAGGTCTGAGACCCTGCGACCCAACGCAGCCAAAAGCTGGGCACTTGTGGATGGTCACCGCTGCCTTCTGCAAGTGTATTCCCAATGACCTTCCATCTGCTTTTGACAACCGCGCTCATTTCAAGCAGCGGAATGGTAAACAGCAATAGCATTATCCACAAAATACGCTAAATACTCACTCAACTTGAGTATTGGTGCAGCACTAGGTAGTACTGCAAATCATTTCTTTATCAGTCGCTAAGGAATTCCCCATCATTCAGAGGCTTTATTACAGCAAGCATCCATGTCTTTCAGCTTTGGGGAATTCCAACTGGTTTATGCGAAGCTAAGCTCTTTACTTCCTAATGAAATATTCCTCCGTAAAATTTCAACAAGATTGATCTTTCTTTCCCAGTACATGCAGATGAAACACAAAATCTATTTCAGAAAACTAAGAAATAAAAAACAACAACAAAAATCAATTTATAACACTTAGCAGCCAGGATATGCACCAGTGCCAACTTGTACAGTTTTATGATGAGTCTTATGATAGCTGATATTTTTTCTTAAAACTGTGGTTCCAAGTAGATGTGCGAATTCCACATTTTAAAATCAGACTCTACTTCTCAAGGATGTAGGAAAAGTACTGAAAATAACACTTCCAGTACATACAAAAGCTTTACCTGAAGGTGAATAAAAACAGAACTTGTATTATTTTAAAATTTCATTATTTTTGAGATTCAGTATTTTTCTACCTTAGTGGCAACATTGCCTATATTTTCTAGAAGAAAAGATTATCACTAATGTTTTACAGGTGCCATAATTCACATTTTCACAGTGTTCCTGAGTATATGAAAACTACATTCATATATTAACGGCTCTCAATCTTCCTCACAAAGTGAAATACATCACAACAGGGATAGCACTTTGGAGTCACTTTTCTCACAGTTGTAATTGTAAGGAGGGCAATTTCTTCATTCACATAAGATGTCTTTGGCTTTCACAGGAACTATTTAAACAGAGGATGTGTACTAGCGAAATACAGACTGGATTTAGTTCTGAAAGGATTAATATTTTTTAAAAAATTAATCACTTGGTATCTTTTATTCTACCCTGGTGACTCTCTTCTTAGCAGAAACAAGGCAACTCGCCCCCTAAAGCAATTGAAACAAACAAAAAAGAACCTCTCCACCCCCCCGAAAGATCACACTGTCTCCTGCAGATGATCTTTAAAGTTTGAAGCAGGCAGAGAACTTCTGCTACAGCCAAAGGCCTTAAGCCAGAGCAATGCAGTAAGGACCCTTCCTTCAAGAGAAATGTACTGACTGTATCGCAACAGATTATATTTTGGCCTATAGGATTACTCTACAGCGTATGTTATGAAACTACAAACATGTACACAGTGCTAATTTAAAACTTTTAAAATTAAAGCTTCATCATTAGAATCATGCTGGGTCTAAAGGTCTTTTGTTTACATAATTCATGGGCTGGAGATTTTGCCTGTGCTGACTGCTGACCAAACAAGTCATTACACTCCACTTACTTACAAGGCCATTTAAAGTTGCAAAAATTGGTTGGGTAGGAAGAAGGTAAGAATTGGGGGCACGGCGGGGGGGGAGAAAAAAAAACAATCACTTGGAGCATTTACAGTTGATCATGCCAACTCACAGTTGCACATGACATTTACATATTACCATTATTTAGAGGTTTTAAAGCACCAACTGGTTTTCTTTCAAAAGTGGAATGAGAAGAATGAGTTTTCTTTGTGATCACATTACCCTGTTGTGATAGCTTTTTCATTCTCACGTAAATACTCACAGACCACATATATAAACAGAAAAGCATTTTCTCAGATATAGGTAATATAAAAGAAAAATAAATGTTTACCTCCATTCTTCCAACAAACGGAGTTTTACAGAAGTGGCTGACAGATACTTGCCCATCCTGGACTTTTCCGAGTTCACTGTAATACTGGTGAATGCACGCACATTTGCCTCCTTTTAAGATGCACAGTACTTTGCCCCTCATCATTAAATTATTTCTCCCTTGCAGCTAACAAGGGATTTGTCTATTATGATAAAACTCTAGTCATTCTTTTGAAAAGAGCAATGAGCCAGCAAGCAGGACACTCCCACAGTTTCATCTCTGCAGACTAAAGTAGGCAAGAGAGAAATTACACTACCTTAATTGATGTTTTTAAGCTTCTCTCAGATAATGAGGCTGGTTTGGAAATTCTTTTTCTCCAAACAATGTTTGATCATTTTAGGATGGCTGAATTCTTGACTTGGCCAAAACAGCATCAATAAACCAAAAGGCCGGCTCCAATTTATTTACTCATTGGTTTTCCTCTTGTGGAACTGGGTTGTAAGCTTTTCAATTAATGGGAAAGCTAGACATTGTGCCTTTGCTTTAGTTTACAATTTAATTAGGACACTTTGTTCTACTTTTTAAAAGCATTTATGCCCCCCAAACACTTTCCAGTTTACAAGAATATTTAAGCAACAAATAATTTTCCATGATGGGAACAAAGGCTACCCCCATTCCATTCTTTTTTAAATCCCTGTACAAAAGTTATTGCGTCTTTTCCTAAACACCCTGATTCAACTAAACTGTGAAACTAATGAGCTTGCACTTGTGCTAAAAACCTCTCGCGTGCAACGGCTGCTCTTTGCATTGCACTGAGATGGCACAGTGACACTGCCTCACCCTGGTCAATAAACCAGGAGCTACGTAGCGTTCTGAGGACATCTACCTGCACGTGCCCCTGCACAGGCAATCTTGCTTTTCCCTTAGGTCTCTCCTCCTCCCTCCCAAGGCTAGGGAGTTGAAAAACAAGTTTAGACATCTATACATATATCTATCTATATAGATGTATGTATAGATGTCTAAAGATACAATAGTAGGAAATGCATTGATACAGATCTCTGTTTCTTTTAACATCTTGTCTTCACTACCTCTTTTATTCCATTGTCTTTGAATTCCTATTTTCGCTGAGAGCGCTGTTTTAATTAGTGTCAGATTTCTGCCTTAAAGTGCGTTCTTCCCATACTTTTCTTTCGAAAACATTGAAGTGCTGCTGATGAATGACTGCATCAATGTTCCCTCACTCCAATACTGCTTGCAAGTCTTTGGCTTTTTACCATGCAGAGATAGCAAATCTGGTGGCACTTTCTTCAAGGAATTGGTCAAAACTTCAGCATCTGCATCCTTGCTGCCAATAAAATTACCTGCGCTGTTCTAAGTCTCTGCAAAAGCCACTACTTGTCCTCCAGGTTTTTGGTTTTGTTTGCTTGTTTGTTTTGTTTTAAGCTATCCTGGAATCCATTTAATAGTTACGTCAACGACATATTCTTGCTTTTTGGATGATGTCAACACAAAGGGACACTACACAGACAACAGGCTCTGAGGTTTAAAGAGATCTGGTATTTGAAATGGATAAAGAGGCAGAGTAATGATAATCTGAGGCTACACACTACCTTATCTACCTCTTCAGAAGAATAACTATATTTTATGCTTAAGATGTTTATAAATACTTCCAGGGGCTCTGAAGGGCAACTACAACCCAGACACGTAACAGAGTCACAAAAAGCGGAGTAAAGGTATGACATCACATTCTGCATCTAAATGACAAAAAAAACCCACGTGCAGTAACAAACAGTAGTATTTTCAAGTAATCTTGAGCTCAAGGGTAGTAGTTAGTACAGAGGTTTTCCACTAATATGGACATGGTCTTAGTGTCGCTCTATGTGATATATTCACACTGGTGTGTTCATTTAATGGATTTCATTAAAGTCTAAAACCCCAAGAAGTGCACTTGATCATCATTCAACAGAAAATCCAAATTCCTTTTTGACAAAAGTATTATCTTTGCATTGGACAAATAATCTGTAGCAGGGAAAAGTCTTCATTAACGCTCAAGACTGAATAAGGACACAATTAGTATCTTCCTCCAGTGCTGCTGGGCTCCCTTAAACAGCCACCAGAACTTTGAACTGAAGACATTGCTCTCATGCTAAAATTAATATTTTCTAAAGCCGTAGACTAAATCTTTGGCGTCAGGGGCTCAGGTGGCAGCTATGTCAGCATAAAGAATGGCCTGCTGCCTCAGTGACAGGGGATGCTCAGGTGCTTATATAAGAAATGTGAATGAAGACACTTTAAAAACTGAGTGGTAGAATAAAGAGCTGGAATCAGCTACAGAAACACTCTTCAAATTGTCTAGCAGCATGGCCAGATTTGCAGCACTGTGGCTGGGCTTTACCACTACAGCAAATAAACTACTTTTTCAGACAAATAAAGAAATGAATACTCTTCTTCAATAAAATGTCTACAAGGTGCAGCTTATGTAACTCCAACTAGTCCAGCTGTGCCATCAGACAAAGGGGAGAAAGATGGTCAAAGAACAGATCAGAGGGAAATCCGTTAGTGCCTAAGCAATGCAGCAGTAATGACCCCGGCTGGTACTTGTGCTGCTCATTTTCTTGTTTTTTTTTCTTAACTCATTAAATTTAATTATTTTAACTTCTGCTAAATGCCTTTCCTTAGCTTTGGTCACTCGCACAATAATTAAAATGCACAATATAGTTAGACTAGCAAATACCCATACTGAGTGTCAGACAGTAGCTATTAGCCCAGCCGTGGGTCCTTCTGCCAGCATACGGAACCCTGGCTTTACTCAGTCTCCCGTGGCCTTCCTGAAGGCGAAGTTGTACTCAGAGATCAGACCTCCAGCATACAGCTCATCCTGACGCAGGTATGCCGTGGGCAGATGGATACGCTCTGCAAAGCTGTAACAGACATCACCGCGCTCTGCTACTAGAGGTTATCACACTACCGTGCCAGCAGAAGGGGTCGCATGAATACGGTTTAAACCATTTCAGCTGAGCTTGCCAGATGAGGAGAGAATTCTTCCTTAAATGGTTACTTCTGATAATATCCTCTTTCTTTACATCTAGCAGGCATCCCTAAGCAATGCTGCTGGGAATGCTAATTTCCAGCCTGCTAGCAAGGACAACCAACTAAAGCTTGAAGCAGGACAGTTAGATCTGGAACAGAATGTATGTGGCCTAATTCCCTATATGAACATTCCTACTATAGCTGCAGACTATTCATGATCGGATTAATTTATACTCCTTCCAAGACAGCAGAAAGTAACCCAAAGCAAGCATTCATCCACAAATAAGAGCAAGTGATACAGGTCACCATTGTAAGTGGTTAGAGAAAGGAGGTTTACATTCTCACCCTCCCTTGTAACAACACGGATTTTTGCACAGGCAAACCCTAGAGTCACCACAGGTGGCTGGAAGTTCGAGATCAGCTGCATTCTGGAGGATGAGTATCAAAAAGAAACACATCATTTTCCCCCTTTAAAAACAGACTGCATTCAACACTGAATGGACATCTCTAGAACACTTGTTAGAAAAGAGGACTATAACCACTGTACTGGCAAGCAGAATGCTGAAAGGTAGTGGTCAACAAAACCTGAAACTATTTTTTTCCCCACCAGGCAATTAAAAAAGAGCTTTTCTGCCCTCACTCAAGTTTTCTCTGTTCAAAAATTAATGATATATATCTGAATCCTGTCTTCAACCTCACACTGACTTTTGGGAGACAGCTATCCTGCCGATCACTTAGCAGCAGTGCGAGCTCTTCCTTCTCTGAGAAGTTTTGCTGAAAATTTTCTCCAGCTAAAACAATATTATGCATTAACTAAGAACTCTAAATTAAAACTCAATTATCTTTTTTCTTTTCTTAAACTCTTCAGAATAGCCATTTATGGCTTACAACACAGACTTTCAGGAATTTTGTCTGAAACAGAACACCAGACTTCAGAAAAATTAGCTATCTGCATGTAATTAGGACACTTACATGAGAAGCTGGATAATCCTAAATATGCAATCCTTGTCATTTGTATAAAGGTAGATAAATCATCTTACTCCATACTGCTAGAGACCAAAATGTGTTTTACTCATTAGTTTGTGCACTGCAGTATTGACAATGGCAATATATGGCCAATTTTAAAAAAATACCTCCCCCTACCCACAGTGATTTTTGAATGTCTCAACCTTTAGATACCCAAGCTGTAGCGCACAAAAAAGCCAACTTCTGAAAAATCAGTTTAAAAGATATTTCAAGTTAGACATCCAAAAAATAGCTAGACATTTATAAAAGTCTTAGTCAAATTATTTCTTTAGACTTCAAAGAGTTAAGTTATGAATGTTTTTAGGAATGAAAAAAGAATCTATCAGCTTTGATTGATAAAAGTGTAGCTTTTAACTAAGACGGAAAAAACTGAAGACTGGCAACATTTCTTCCAGAATAATATGCTTCCTCTGCTTTTTTTCAGCGCAGTGCACATAAATCATAGAAATGTTAAAGAGGCCCATACATCACAAGCTGGCATTTCTAAACTATTTACAAAATCTGTAATAGTCAAGAGGATGGAAAATATAGAAGTGTGACCAGCAAAGTTAGTGAAAGAAGAAAAAAAAGAAAAAAAAGGCAGTTCTACCATCCCAGCAGGGTTAATTAAGGTTGGAAACAACTCTTGATTGTAGAATTTAAAAATACTAAACCAAAACAATCCTGATAAGGCCGGGTTACAAAAAGCAAACAAGACAGTATATCAGCCAAAACAGAGAAGGTGGATTTGAGCAGTATGCTGGTTCCACAACTAAGCACACAGTTCTGAAAAAAAAAAAAGCAAATGCTCTAATAAGGCCTGAAGTACGTCCAAAAGCAGGGCTGACTTCGCATCTGCAAAAAGACAGCCCCAAAAACATCAGTAACTCCAGTGCTTAGCTGCGTAGCCATCAAATTTTCACACCCCAACATCTAAGCATACAACAGACTTATACAGATGAGGTTTTCCTCAACTTTTACAAATGAGAATCTCATCTCCTCTTCTGAAAGGAAAGACATGGATTATGGAAAGTTTATCTGTCCATCTGTTGAAGATGTCACACTCTGACTGGAGAGTGCAAAAAGCACAGAGATGTTTTACAACCAAATCCAAAACTTACTGTAGTCTGAACTAGTGTAAAAGCCATATGCTTTGCAAAAACACCTCTTTTGCTACACATTTTTTTACCACAGCACAAAGAGTAACAGTTCGAAAGCTGCTGTAATCTTTACTTCTGAAAATAGATCACATATTCTTACTCTCATCTGCCACGCTCGGGTAAGCTAACCGCTCAGAAACCAGAAAAACAAGGAAATACTACACTGTGCGATGAAAGCTAAGGAAGACACACTCCATTGCAAGAAGTTACCCGCAGTTTACAGGTAAGGCAGCAGCTCAGGGCGCCCAAGACCGGGAAAAAGGACGATGCACCCAACAGAAACGTTTGGTGGAACGGCACGTAAAGCAGTTCTACAGTTTTCCCTGCCGGTGTTGAAGACTTCCAGTAGGAGTATTTCAGATGAAGCCGGGGGACCTCAGAAATATCTTTAGAAGTAAAACAAATGGAATACACTTCATGTTATTTTCATGGGAGCTTATAACGATATTATAATTAACTCAATTACACTACAAGATTAATAGCCTTTAAAATGCTCCCAGTCATTCATTACAGGCCTAATTAGACTCTCTTTTGGTGCTGAGCCAGCAAGAAATACGAAATTACTTGCTAACTACCCATATATAATTATATATGGTATTATCTTTATCATGCTGTTTGTTTCCATGTTCACAATTCAGTGTGCAGTTTGATTTGTTGGTTTTGGGTTTTTTTCCTTAAATATCAAAGACAGAAGAAAAATGGACAAGATGACACTTTAGAGGCTTCAACACCTGCAACAGCATACCAGCTCACTACAGCCAACCAGTTTATTTCTAGTTTTGCTGCAACAGTTAAGGTCTTCCACAATAGCAGATGCCTTTCCTCCCACACATCAATTAATTTGCAAATGCACTCAGGTTGTAGAAATAATGAAGTGCTGAATGCTTTTCTATTGGCAAGTTTTGCTGTCAGGAGGTGGATGCTGTAGGCGAGGTGCTAAAATGCGCTGCTGCTATATGCATGCCAAAGGAAAGACATGCCACATGAAACTTGGTCGACAGCTAACAGGGCACATCAATTATTTTATCTACCCCTCTCTCACTGGAACCAAAAGGAAGAAACCCTCTCCAAAAGCTTTTTATTGTATTTATAACACATTGTTTACAGTGAGATCTGAGCTTTCATGCTGACCCAAGAAACGTTTCATATTCAAAGGCTAACAAACAGGAGGAGAAAAATAGTGGTTTTTCATGAATTGTTGTATATGCTAAAAAAGTTTTATTAAAATGGTTAAGGTTACAAATGAAGAATTCAGTAACTAGGAAATGCTTGAATTCTTATTGCCTATGCAATCTAAATCAGTCTGCTTGTGGTAAGGATTCAGACTGGTTACACGCTTCTTTCCAGAGACCTCAAGTTACCATAGTCTGCAGGATTGCATGGATGAAGAGGCAGCTACTCAGCACCCATTTTCATGCACAGCATGTTATTTACAGTATTTCAAACAATGTCCACACTTACCTTCTCAGATCTTCTATGTTTTCCTGCTTTATCCTGCTTCTTTACAAATACTGTTACGTTTACCTTCACAATTCTTATTCCATTCATATGGGGTGTGGATCTGAGGAATCTCAGACTTTTAAGAACACTAAGCGTTTTTACTACTTACTACATTTGTAGTAGACTTCCTATAGATAACAACTGCAGTCAGGTGCTCAGCAAGTCTTCGAAGCAGCCAGAAAAGGCTTTAGGCCAGGTCATGGCACGGTTGGCATCTACTCCCCCCACTTCTATCACTTGAAATGAAGGATTAGTTGGTAGCAGTTCACCATTACTTTCTGTCTTGATTAGCCACTAATTGGAACTGAAGCACACCCTGCCAGCCATTCTTTGAAAATAAGTTAAAAACTGAGATTCTGAACTTCCAAATTAAATTCTACACTCTGGAAGACAGCATGTTCTCATGGATACAGACCCTTCTCATTTTGAGGCCTCAAATTAGAAGTCATGTAGTTAGTGATCACAGCACAGGCAAATGGGGGGGGGGGAAGTTAAATTACAGTTAAGAGCCTGGACAGCTGGAGTTGATCCTTTCCACAAGCTTCACAGGAAATATAAAGTTGATCTAAAACAACCTTTGTGAACTCTTAGTCTTGCCTCTTCCCTAATTCAAGTTACTTTTGTGTTTAAAACTTAGCAAACATAGTTAGAAAAAAACAGAATACGCATGTGCTCACCTTTCAAGTCTTCCAAGGCAGGCAAGTCCTGTACTATTCCTCTCCAATTGTTCCAGTGCTTAATTACTATGAGTGTTTAAACCATGCACCTCAACTGTAGTTTGAATTTGTTAAACTTCTATTCTCAATTACCGGACTTTTTTTGTCCTTGCTTGCTATAATGAAGAACCCGCTTATCCACTTTTTCCCCCTCAATAAAGACGTTGGTACAAAGCAAATGAATCATCTGTTACCTCTTCTTTTATGAGTGAAATAAATTTAACTTGTTCGATCATACAGAAGAAGCACAGGAACCCAAATGTTTTTGATCAGCTATCACATCTCTCAACTAGAAAACTCCAAATTAACAGGCATGTAGACAAATGGCAACTAAGTAGTTTTACATCAAGATATTACTTAGAACCGTTTTCAAGCTTTAATAACTGAAAATGTTATTAGTACAGGTACTAACAGGTAAGGAAGTTTGTTGTTAAATGATTTTCTTCTTTTTAAAATACGTGATTTTCAGGCTGACCTTGTCTCTTTTAAATTTTTATAGCATCTTCAGTTTCAATTTGAGATTTTCATAGAGGGTAGGCAAACCTTCTTATGTTCTGTATTAAATGCAAGACACCTTCTTGGCATGATCTGCAATATTAATAATATAACAGTACCAATTTCAGGAGCAGCAATGTAGCATCAACACACGCATACCTACATGAATGGAATTTAACCATGTACATCACGGAAATCTTTAATACATCACGAAAAAAAAAAGCAGGTCTAAGACAGCTCAAACACAACTTGAGATTTCCTCTTTTGCCATACAAACACATGACCTTGTCATGCTTCACAAGGTAACACCAATGTAGCTGATGCAACAAAACATATGCTTCTCTTTACTGGACTTGAAATAGGAATAGAGGGGAAAGAGAATGATACTCAGGGCCAAACCCAGGTTTCTGAAGACAAGACTTGCAGCTGTCACTGTATTCAGCCCAAAACGTCCCCACCCACACAAGTCCTACAGTACTCCTATCACTAATTGCCACAATAGACTTTGAAAAATACTTTTTGCAAATGATAAACACTACAGCTTCTTCATTTAGCTAGGAATTTGCACTGATGTTATCAGAAGAGTTTTAAGCCTTTGAGACTGAGCCATGTTTAAGGTGCTGTGGGACACAGTTAAAACCACAGGAAAACCTAAATGATTAATTTTTATGGATTTCAAAGAAGACTGACATATATTTGATTTTTCATGCATCGGCTGTCTTGCAGGCAACCTTCAGTAACCCAATTACCACTTAAATGTCTACCATCTAACCCACAGACATTTCAGCTCCTCATCTAAATCTGGACATACCTTATTGCTATATCTTGATAGTGACTAAGAAAATCTTACTGGATCAAAAAACAGCAGTTCATCAGTTGCCCATTTTAAGGCACCAAGCAAACAGACACTCCTCACTGCTTCGTGGACTTCATTATTAATGAAGGAAAAATTGCAGACATCAATCTCTTGCTTCAGGTGGCCACCATAAGAAAAACAAACAGAAAGTTAATGTGGCTGGCCACAGTGGCTTATCTGGCATATCCACTGGAAGGCAAATTAAGAGTGCTTTTGACCACAGTGCTACACGTGATGTAATAACATTGGATTGGAATAGAAAAATTTTCTATACAGCTTCATCTGACCAAGAGCTCCTTCAAACTAACACAAACTTCTGTGATTGTATCAACTACTTCACCCTTCTCTACTTAAGGCCACACTGCCAACAAGCCCTGAGGATATATTGGTCAGAACAAATGGACACTACTGGCCTTTCTCCTTCCGAATTTTTTCTTTCTTTTTTTTTTTTTTTTTTCATTACCAGAGGAGAAAAGAAAAAAAATATATATATGTAATGACAATATTACTTAGCCTCTTGAAAAAAAGTTGGGGAGGCTCTGAGGAGGTTCTCCTTCCCTGCACCTCTAGCATCCAGCTCACAGCTCCCCAGAAAGGGGGCCCACAGCGAACGGCAGAACTACCCCACGGCGCGTCACACCATGGCGGAGGCTGTCCGTACAACGCTCCTCGCTGCCATACCTCACAGCCTGACTGAAATAGCAGCAGCAGCTCACGAGGCTTCGGATGCTAGGGAGACTCAAAGCCTTCAGCTAGACTAAAGCTGCCTGACATTGTAGCTGAAATACAGAGAGGGAAGAAGTGTTTTCCTTGCTGCACAATTCATTTTATGGTATATTATCAAAACCACTCCTCTAACCTGGGCTGGAAAACTCCAAAGTCCAGCTGACTTAGGGAACAGCACCGACTTCCCTACACACAGTTTCCGTCGTACCAAAATTTCAGTACCACCCTATTACGAACTGGTATCCGCCTCACCTTATTAACTGCTTCCCATAAAATCATGATGCATTCAATGTACATGGTCTGCCACCCTCCAAAACTTGCCAGACCTGAACAGCCACAAAATGCTGTACCCTATATTCGCACTTATTCTTACCCTTCTCACCTCAAAAACCAAAGCAACCCCTTCTCCTCCAACAGTCTTGAGCTGCCCAGAAGCAAACACCTTATGGAGGTAAGAATGCCACAGTTGCCCATCGCTGCAGCTGTGGTGGGTGCAACATCAGAGAACTGCTGGAAGTCACTAGTTTAGCCTGGACAGTGAATTGAGAATTTAAAAACGTATTATACATATCGGGGGAAAAAAAACCCAAACCACAACACCCCAAACCAAAGAGCAAACCTGCATCTTTTTGGCATTAAAGATAGACAAGAAAATGACATTTAAAAAAACTACACAATTATTACATTACAATTAAGTTTCGAAGCAGACACAAGCAGATAAATTCAGCATTATGTTTTCCAAAAGTATCCTTAACTCTTCAGCAGTGCACATTCTTACACAGCCTTCTTACTGTGCACTTACTGCACACAAAAAAGGATCTTTCTGTATGAGATCATACAGCCAGCAATATGACAAACGGGTGTGCATTTAAGGAAACTGGGGCGGTGGGGGAGCAAAATACTGCTTTTCGCAAACCATGATTTTTTAACTTGTTTCTATCACTTCTCTAGCTACAAAATCTTTTGTAAACGAAGACACTTCCTACCTCCCTCCCAAAGCTTATTTTATCAAGCCGACAATTATTCAGCAACGTGAATGACTGACAATTCACTCAACTATAGTTTTGCCTGAGGCATTAAAACAAAGAAACAAACAAAAAAAAAGTGCAAGGAAAACTTTTAAATGGTGCTGAAAGAGCTGAAGACTTGCTGCTAGCACACTAAACAAACAGGAACAATTGAAGGCCACGGAGCAGTTAGTAATTTATACTACTGAGCCTAATGCTTGGACAGTAAGGAAAACAGATGGCTCTGCAATATGGAGATGGCTCCACGAAAAGCAATGGGCACAGGGATGCTGCAATAACGTAGTAGCAGGAGTTTGTCTGGTTGTTGCAACAGCCACAGCAAACTCAATTGCATCATTTCAGGGTATAAAACAAAGCAAAACTTAATGAGAGTAAACCAGAATGGAACTTCCTAGTTCAGTAAGCTTCTGTTCTTTGATAAAGCATGGTCTAGCTTAGTTCTTTTCAGACAGTCCTGCCTAGTTACATGCAAATAAATGAGCCCGATCCGCCCGGCACTAGCAGCGTTCCTCTTCCTGTCCCGTCCCCCTCCCAGTAATTCTGCATCATACCAAACGCCTATGAACGTCAGCTCCTTAGTTCCACTTTTAGCTCTGCTTTAAATAAAAGTGTGCTGAGTGCAAGCTGCATAATGAAGGCTCAAGCACATGGAAACGGCAGACTGCAATCGGGCAGCATCACCAAGCTGTGGTGGGTTTATTTTTTGTTTTTCTTTCTGGCAGACTTACTTAATTTGTGGAACAAAACCAAAATTTGCCAAGGGAAGTTTCCAACTACATGCTGGAGCAGACAAGCAGCTGGCTGGTCTCAAATGGAAGTCCTGTTTCAGACCTTGAGGACACACGCGGGGGCAATGGACTCACAGTGCATATGCACACATATGCACATGAAGAACAGGTGAAGGACTTCTCGACAAATGCATAAGGAGCTCAAACTAATTTGTTTTCTTTAAGTATTACATTTCAAGGCCATCATGACTAAGCAATACATCAGTCATGCAAGGACTTTTAATAACATAAAAACCTAACCTGCAACTTTTCGGAAAGGCCAAATCATTATAAACTCTTTGACCACAGGAACCTCTTAAAATATATATGTGCTTTCTAGGGAATCAGAGCACAGATGAAAAGGTTTAGAGCCAAGCATAAGAGTCTTCTTCCTCTGCAACTTTCCTATAATAAACCAGGTTGTTTAAATGGCAAGGTCAGTAGCTAGAGTTAGCAGAGGAAGTATCATCTTGCCCTGCACACCATGACAGGTGATGCTATTCAGCTACAGATTATGCTGACATATTCTCTGTTTTAGCAACAAGACTATTCTAATTTTTTTTTTTAAATCCATTAAAACAAGTGTTTTACTGTAGAATATGTCTATTATTTTTCTTAAACAAAACTCACTGACACAACTGCTGATGCTGGTATAAGGCAGTGGAAACCAAAGGCCTCAGCACGCAGTTTTACAATATGGTTTAGAGCTAGGGAACTTTTGCTGAAGCATCTGCCCCCTGTGCCTCTGTGAAGTATTTTCCACATCCAAACTTTCCATAGTGAGGAATTTCATTAAAGCAAGCGCCAGGTATTGTTTACTCAGTAACATTACCAATCAGTGTTTCCTGAAATCCAAATGTTTCCCTATGAGGCTGCAACAACTTCTGGAATGCAAATTCCACCATAAATCCTGTTGAAGATGAGAAAAGCATAATTCGTTGTAAGTAAATATACCAACATACACATGTTGTTAAGAGGTGACAACTGGAGTTAAAAAAAAAAAAAATAAAAAAGAAGCAGAATAAATTGGTCTGAAGCATTAAGCATTTCCAAAGTGCAGGGATAGCACACTGTCTGAGCACTGACAAAGGCACAAGCTCCACAGTGTTAGGAAGAAAGTCAGCATTAAAATACAACTGACTGCGCTTGTGTTAAGTTTGTAAAAGAAACATGAAAGCACAAGTTTGTTATCACTCTCAGTAAGCAACCAAATATTATGGTTCTTTACAGTAATAATCAAGTAAGAAATTAAAGTAAATTCATCTTAAGGAAGTTGCTTTCAAAATATGTTTCTCTTCTTCTGGACTTAAGCCTGATGAGTACATTGTACAACAAGAACTAGAACAGAACCTGCAAACTAATTACCAGCATGTATATTCACTGCACTTTGCCTGCCATGACTGCTGCTACTGATACTGCTCTTCTTAACAAAGCAAACAACTGAGATTGATTAAATACCTACTTTGCTTAAATACTCTTGATAATAAAGGGATTTTTCTTCCCCTTTTCTAATGTGTTTTTTACATTGGCAACCGATGGATCCTACATTAAACTGTTTTCATTCAAAACAGCAATCTGCTGCTAGAATTACCAAGCTGAAGAAAGGAGGGAATCTGGAGCCCTGTGATGTGAAGGGAAAACAAGAGGAGAAAAAGATAGAAAGTTTTCACAACACTAATATTCCAGCTGACAGGTTTTTTTACCTTGCAAACTTTCTTCCACACAGAAGCATTCTTTTGTAACTTGACAATTCCCTTTGTTCTTCTTCTCCTTCCTTCTTACAGTTACAGGGAACTTTTACAGTTCCCTGTAACCTGGAATTTTCATGAACATATCATGTATTCCTGTTTTTAACCTCTCTGAAGTCCTTGCAATAACATCTCTTTAACCTACTGATCAGGATGACATGCAACTACGTACACAAAAAAGAGCAATCCCATTTACAGTACCATACATGCACTTCCTCTGCACTTTATTAAATTTATTGCTTCTATAAGTACCCCTTTAATGAAGGCAGACATCTTCAAGGGTTAAAAAAAAAAATACAGAATTAAGCAAACTGCAAGAAAACAAAAAACAAAGTAGTCGGTGAAGGCACTGTTTGACTTCATCAGCCACTGGGAAAATCACAAAGGATTTGCTGCTACTCTGATTTGATCATGCAAGCCTCTGAAAACTTTGCCTGGTCCATTATTTATTTTAAAAAAATATTCTTTCCATATTTACCATAAGTGTAGCGAACACAAGACATTAGTTTCCCAGACTTCACGTTGTGGCTGACAAAGCAAAATGCATATTCAAGTTAGATGGCCATCAGAGCAAGAATTTCTGAAAAAGGCCACCTTAAATAAACGCACGATAAATGTCTCCTCAGACCACTCAGGCAGAGTCTTCAGCCGCTGCTGTATGCCAGTGTCTATTTTAAAAGCAGGTCATGGATGCTTACAGAAAAGCCACAGACCCCTGAATTCTACACACCTGGGAATTACTACATTTTGCAAGTTAGCACATATGAAAATGCACTGAGGACAGTACTCTCTGAGTTAATTTAGACTCTGGGAGTTCTACTACAAATAACCTTTATAAAACAGTTAACATTCCCTGTAACAGACTTTTGGGGGGATAGTGACTGTTCCAAAGAGTCATCTTTGCATGTACTGTTAATGCAACAAACCCCTTACTATAGCATGACCATCATCAAATATGCACTTACTAGCCACGCAGAATCATAAAGTTACTTTGAAATTTGTTTGAAGATTAGCTAAAAGCATTTGCAATGCAGCATTCTCCGATTCAGGAACAGTTCCTGTGCCATTAAAATCTATTCCATTTTAAACACTTTTTCTCCTCTGTTGCCCTGTGGAAGAGCCACACAGAAGGACAGCACGTTTGTAAGTACAGGGAAAGAGTGAAACTTAACAGTGAACAAAATCCTATCAAATTAATATAGCAATAATACAGTTCATGAGGGAAAAGTCTTGAATAATAATGTGTTTTGGTTTATCATCTTAAATCTTCTTTTTCCCCCCATCAACCCCTTTTTCATTTCAGGACTCCTTTTGCTTTGTTGCAGGCAAAATGAATTGTGTCTGAGCAGGTGAATGTTCCATGTCCCTGCTGCTTTTAGTTCATGCAACCTGCTATAGCAAAGCAGTTGTGTGCTTTGGGTTGTTGCAAAAAAATAACAAGAAATTTATTTATTCACCTCTCTATGCAGATATGGTTGCTTATTACATGGAAATATGACTTTAAAACACCATATTTACAAAACATAATATTCCAAAGCTGCTTGGTCTCTATGGACATCTGTGTAATACCAAGCTGCCACATAAAACACTACTAACGAGATGTTCTTTTGATTCCCCACAATCAAAGGTTTCCACCCATTAAAAGGGTTATGTCGTTCCTCTCTTCCATCTGTGCTGCACTTTGAACGGACAATATCATCCCTTGGATGTGTCAACTCTAGCAGCTGAACAGATCATCTAACAAGACAGCTAGACTGCCACTTTCCTCACAGCCTTCCTCTGAAAGAGAGATTTGTTTCTTCCATTTCTGTACAATGTAGTGGACGACTCCTCTCCACTTCAGGTCTTCCAGAGGGAAGGTATTGGCTTGGAGGAAATACAACTAACTAGCTCCCTCATCGACAGGAGAAAGCAAGCACATTGACTCGTGCCCTTTATGTATTGATGCTTTACTGAGTAAATTAAGATGTACAGGGGAAAAGTAAAGAGCACCAGAAACAGGTATACGACCCAGAAAAGCATAGTAGCAATTTTATATCTTCTCCAGTCTTTCCTGAAATGTGATTACAGTTGACCTTTAAATCTAGTAGATCAACCAATCAATTCTGCTGGAACAACCCTGTATATGTGATCTAAGAGCGTACCCATACTTAAAAAACTTCCAATGGCTGCCTGACACAGTCATTTTATTTTGCTGTAAAAGCTACCAAGATTTGTCTCGATTGATTTTACTTGCAAGAAAAACACAACATCAAAACTGCAGCATCAGCAGACACTAAAGGTCTTAGCTTCTTGCAGGATGAATGCAATATCAATAGTTATTAGGATGTATTCATACAAGGTACACAAGAGGGATGGAAAGAAGATGCTAGCAATCTCACTTAATCCTAATGCAGCCCCAAGTCAGGTTCTTTAGACTGTGGGAAAAAAAAATACGCAAAGAAAATGATAAATACTTCAAAGTATTTGCCAGGCAAAACGTTCAATTTGGAACTGAAAACATATTTAACAGCCCTTTAAGCTTTTGTGTCATGTTAGATGTTAGTTTTATTTCAGCTGATAAATTGTGCTTTACCAAAATAACCCAAAACAGGCTTCAGGATGGTGTTCATACATAGAGGGCTCAGAAGAGAGATCAGCAACCACTAGTGATCCTACTCGTATGCAGCATCGCGCTCTCAGATTTCTCAGCATACTCATTCTGTAGCACAAAGCTCATTTTATAGATGGGAAAACAGACATGCATAACAAAGTGACTTGTGAAACCTCATCCACCAAGAGGACAGAGGAGAAAAGAGGCTGGACAACTCCAGAGTCCTTCCAGTCCCATTAGAAACTTGGCAACACTGCCACTCCCGAAACCTTCAGCCTCCCCATCAGAAATGGTCTGAAATGTCCACGTATGGTATCATCATACACTTGTGTTCACACAGTCAACTAGATAGCAAGTTCTTTTATGCAGAAAGTTATTAACCTCACTCCATGTTACGTGCTAGGTTGCCTGGAAGAACCAGAAAATTGGAAATGAAAGGTTAGCTTTTGCTTTATCAGGCACAAGAGAGCTTACAGGCTTGATTGGCAATGTGATCTATGAAATTTCTACAAACAGTTTTGGAAG
>VZTL01000849.1:1766-16013 GCA_013400535.1 Scopus umbretta
ATGAAGGGAAAGCTGGCAGGTCTACTGAAAGATTTCCATGAGAGATGTCAGTGTGATTGCTGGACAAATGTTGATAAGGAAGGCCTTCAAAGAAGGAACTAAAATGAAAATTAAGCATAATAATTTCTGGGAAGTTTGAGCTCTAATTATGTGTCAAAATGCCTTGCTGGACTTCACCTTGCTTTCTTCACCTGAAAAGAATATTACATAATGAAGAACCCTTCTGTACAGTCATTTTCTCAATCCAAGGTGCTCACTTCAGATTCTTATGCACTCTGCTCTCTATCCAGGTTCTGGTCAGCTAATACTCTATCCAGTAATTAGGTCATTCACATCTAAATGTATCTATTGAAAGCTTTGCAATCCTCAGAGTGTTGCATAAAGGATTATGAACATGAGTTAGGAAAAAAGCAAACTCAGGATTTCAAAAACTTCAATTAAAACTGACTTGAATGAATGTCCAGAGGATGCTGAATTTAGTGACAGTTTAAACTGTTTAAGGAAGTTGCTCTGAAAGTCAAGATATTTCATTTTTTTTAGACAAAAACATCTCATTTAAAGTTTATTTATTTTATTTTATTGTAATACCAAAGGCTTTAGGAAACTTTTAAATAGAAAAAATATTGGTTTAGGTGGAATGAACTACCTAGATCAAGCCCCCAGCTATGTTTTATTGTTTTCCTGAGCAGGAAAAATGTGTTTGATGTGATACGAGAACAGTGCTTTTTTTTAGTTTGGTCAGGGACCTGAGAATGAATTATTCATGCAGCTGCATAAGAAATTCTTATTCAGGCTACCTAGCTACTCCATCTGGCCTTGAAGGAGTAAATAGAGATATAAGTCTTCTTAATTCTACTAGGAACATGTAGAAGAAATGAATCTTTAATTCTTTAATGTCCATTGATTGTTACAGGTTTGTGGGTTCTATAATGCATTGTAAAATTACTTCCACTGTCCTTACAGAGGCAGCAGATAAAGCTGAAGGGCCTAGAAATTTCTTAGATGACATTTCTGAATTGTTATGTTTACATTTATGTATTCCACGTTTGATTTTTCTCAGAGTTTAAATTCATGGTCTTGCATCTTGTTGGCCATTTCAGTATAGGAAGCTTAGACAACCTTGTGGCTTGATCATAATCGTATTTGGGAAAAAAAAGATAAATATTTCAGCACAGGATCATATTTGGCCCAGTACATTACTGTTTTGAATATGCGTATACAGGACTACATAATCAGCAGCAAAGAAAATGGAAAGTGATTTTCTTAGTGAAATAAAAAGGGAGGGGTACTTTCTTTCTGAGATTCTTGCTCTGCCCAAAAGCCAAAAATGTCTGGACAGACACATAGGTATGGCTTCTGTTGTTATTTCTCCCTAGAAATGTCCAAGGCTTCTTCACATTTAAATATTAATCTTTATATTTTATCACAAGACAACATAATGAAAATATGCTATGATAATATCAGAAGGTCATCTAGTTATTGTTTTCTTTCTGACTGAGAATATATAAAAACTTGCTGTTAGTGTCCTGCAGCAGGAAAGTAGATGCTGAAATACTGCTAAGTGACATTAAAAAATACTGTATTAATATCTAAATTTTTCTCAGCACAGACATAAATAATATATAAATGCTCCAATGGAAAAAGGAGATGTATGGCTTGTGCACATTTATCCTTGAGTTCAGTGCAATTTCACTGCGCATTGACACATCACAGCTTTCTTCAGTAATCTCTCTCATCATAAAGAACTGGATATTGAATGAGCAAAGCCAGAACAATCTAGCTTCCTCCGCTTGTACTCTGAAAATACTCTTATTTCTGGGGAGCACTGAAAGAAAACCTGAAAAGATTCAGAAACGCTCAGTCTCACCGTCACTCATTTTCTGCCCTGAGGTGTTAGTGGAAGTTTGAATTTGGGCTGTGGGAATTGCTCTCAAGTTCTCTGTTCTTTATTCCTCTATGTCAGTGAGTTCACAAGGAGAGTGAAACTGGAGATGTAAATCATAAAGCCCTTAATCACCTCGACCAAGCTAATCAAAGGACAAAGGATTGTAGAACAGGCTGTAGGCTGAACAAAGAAGGGACAGATTCCAATAACACTCTTCCCCATTTCAAAACATACACATGGCATCAGAAAGGAAAGGAATTTACTTTCTGTTATAGTGACACTAATTTCCTAAACGGATGTCAAGGACCTAATTGCAGCTTGTGATTCCTGGATGACTTGAAAAATAGATTCTGTACTCTATACGGTCTAGAGGTAAAAATAAGGCAAAGAATGTGAGCAGAAAGAATAGCCTTTATTAAAATGAAATAAAATATATTACCTTCCCCCGTAAACCTTGCCCTGTTAATTCCATGGATAATGTGTTCATTCTCTGGAATTTAGATAGCTTCTTCCTGCTGCAACTTTAGCCCATGGAAATTGATGAAGGCTGCAAATGCTCAGTCTCCTGAACTGCAGAATTACACAAACATCAATGGATACTTAACAGAGCTTACATCAAATTCAAGAAGTATAATGCCCAGGGGATCGCACTAGCTTAGGGCAAGCAGAGAGATTGTGTCCAGCTGTGAGTCCTTCTCTCATCTTCTGTGACCTATAGCAAAGGCAGTGTAAGAAAGTGGCATCAAATTGAAGCAAATATGCCTGATCCAAGTTGATAGCTGCTGTTGCAATCCAGGGAGAACAGTTGCGCAGGTCTGGCAAGTAGGAGGCAGAAACAGTAGTTAGAAGATGCCTGAGGGAAAGAGGAGAGTTAAAAATGCCTCTGAGAGCTAAAAATGTCTCCCTGCCATTCTAGTGACATTATCTAACATATGAAAAATAATCATATGTGCAAGCCTTCTGTATAATTCAGTTACCACAGGATGCTCAGCAAAGTCATAAGGCAAACCCTGTTTTCACATTTCCTTACCTTTTGTCCCTTTTTGCTCTGCAGTCTTGCCATTGCATTACTGTAGGTGTAGGCTGGCCTGAGCATTCAGCTGCATGCAGACTGGAAATTCTTTAAAAGGTTTTGTCATAAAACCAGTGCTGAAGTGATCTGTCAATCCTCCTTTTCCTAGGTGTACAAATATTTTGATGCTTATTTGTAAGGAGATTGAGTTCATATCAGGAAGAAGCTCTTTGCTTACAGAATTTTTACTAAATCCTGTTTTCTGCGTGTCATTCAACACCGAAGGACCTACTTTTTTTGTGTTTGTTATCTACGGCCTGTCCTTGTGCTAACTAGGTGTATGCTATTAAATTAAACTAGGAAAACGCAATCCATGATAACAACTGATGACTGTTTGAAATGTCACATTTCCTGAAAACACTGATTTATCTAGTCTTCTTTTCAAAATCATACATGAGATGGATAGGGAACAACATGACACAGGAGGTTAACTAAAACACCACAGGAAGAATCTGCATGTTTGCCCTATATGCTAAGCTTCTAAGGACTGCAATAATTTGTTATAAATACATCAAGTGAATAGAGATTGCTTCTTCCCTGAACTGTTGAATTGGTATCAGAGCATTAAAAGCAAAGACATTAAGACAACCTCTTTTATATTCTTCTCAAGGCTTTGTTCTGATCTTGAATAATCTTTTGGTTACTTATGCATTGTTGCCAACTCTAAAGTGTCAAAGACCACGCACCAGGATAAGAAACTATGAATGGGATTTTTTTTTAAACTTCATTATTTCTAAGCTGAATAATAAACATTGGGTCCTTTTAATATCTTTTTGACCTTTGATATTTTTTGCTATCATGCCTTTCTCCAGAAAGAAATTCCTGTTTTAAGTTTTTTATACTCTTTTATTACTTACATAACCAAGCCATGAGGAAAAAAAAAAAAAATACAGCATGGGCAGTACATTGTTAATATTTTAGTAAAAGAACTCCATGCTAGCATTAGAACACTGAAAACAGTCATTCTTCAAATTAGTACTCATCTTATTCTTACGTTCAAGGCGCCAGGCTTCCAACCATCTCATCGCAAAGCAAGTAGCATATGATTTTTTCTGGAAAGATGTGCTTGATCTATTTATAAATTGAACCCTATAATGCAGTAAGTGATAAGGCATCTACATTGATTGTCCAGGGAATCCTTCCAGTTCTAATGGAAAAAGATCTGCTGTTTCAGTATGATAATATAATATATGATTGTGACAGAATTTAACATGACAGCCTGCTACCATTTTAAATACACTACTATTGAAAAAATATTATGTAAAAATAGAATAGACAAGAAATTAAAAATATTAGAAATTCAAATTTCATTAAGACATTGCATGCCAAACTTTCTTTCAAAATAACATATTTTAATTTTTAAAAAATTATAAGGTTTTTTTTGTGGAATTTTAATTTAAACCAATATAGAAATAAATATCAAAGCCCATAGTTACTAAGATTTGAAAGCATACTATCAGAGCTAAAAGGCATGCTTTGTTCTTTCTAAAACAGATTCTGAACATGTTCAAAAAAACACTTATATTTTTAAGGAAACAATTTAAGACAAGGATTTGGCCAGGAAATTAACTCAGTTAAGTCATAACTTTTAGCTGCAGGTAAAAAGGAATATGTAACAGGAGACCCGTTAAACAATTTAGTCAAGTTACCACTGAGAAATATTAACATGTCTGAGCTACGTTTATCAGAAGTGAAGGATCAGAAACTAGTGACACCTAGCCAAAAGGATGGAAACTGGGGAGTCCAGATGGCTGGGATCTTAACCTCCAGCAGAAAGATAATTAGAGAAAAAGACAAGCTTTCAACAAATGTTATCACTCAAATGAAAGGATTATTTTTCATTACTATTTTTCTTAATTTCAACAGAACATCCTACACCAGTAAGCTAAGTGAGATTCAGTACAGTCGGAAATGGGTAAATCATTAGTCCTTTATAGTACTGCAACGTTTATAGTATTTCTAATTGTTTTTCTCTTCCCTCAGTTTTAATAAATATTTCCAGTATTATTTTAATCTTATATACACAGTTGTATACATATTCAATAAGTATAATTTGTGATTTAGTATATCAAATGTTTTTAATGATAACTTTGTATTTATAGAGTTGATGTAAAAAAATAAGAAACTAAATAGAAATTACTAAAAAAACACACTTTATGGAGCTTATCAAAATGTTGCATGCTAAATTTCAAAGGTACATGTTTTTTAAAGAAATTTTTATTGAACAAGGCAATACATTTTATATAGTATGTTTATGTACAAAAGGTTCAGTTAAAATATTTGGAGCATTGAATGAATGAAATAAAAGTAAAGGTCATTTCCAATTTAGCCTGAATACAATTTTTTTAAAGTTGTTTTTTTTTTTTCAATCTTAATTCCTCTCTGTTAGTAGTTAACTGAAAGAGTCCCCATCTACCTCAAAGTGAAAATCCATCTAGGACAAAGAGCATTTTTCTGTATACACATGAAAGGTGATGAGAATCATGAAATATCAAAGTGTAAACCTCTGAGTTCCCTTGTGCTGTACTTCCAACAATACAGCCCAAAATTAATCTAAGTACAGTAATACAAGCAAAGACTGATGGACTACAGAAGCAGCAGATTACTTGAGTAGCCTCCAGGTGTGTTATGGTCCCTTGTGAACATCCAACTTTATGAATGCCTTATCTGGTCTTTTCATGTAGAAGCAGGTTTCACAAGCCAGGTCAGAAACCTAGTACGTCTCAGGGCAGCATTCTGCAGAAGCCCGCTAATAAGCATGTTACAAAGAAATCCGCTGAATCACTTGCTAGGAACTGTTATTTCTAGTGGCAGTGCCAGATTTCATAGCAGTAAACAAAATACCTCCTTAAACCTGGAAATAATTTCTCATTGATCTTGGTCTCTAGAAGCTGCTTCACTTCTTGATAGATCTGAGAATAAACTATTACATAAACTGAGGGTATGGTGCTGCCCTTGATCCCCCTATGACACATGTTAGTCATAATACTGAGTCTTTCGGATTCTAAGACTTTTTCCTTTCAGAGACAGTTTTGATCCATTTGGTAGCCTACAGAGAAAACTGCAGACACCAAATAAATAGCTACTTGATTATATAGTCCCTTACAGCTCTGTACAGCTATTTCAGCACATTAAAGCTACCAAAGATTTGACAAAATTAAAGTCAATCTCATACACTGTAACTCCATCAAGTTTTATGATTTTGTTTATTTAACATGTGATGACAAGAGTTTGGGCAGAATTGAGTTCCAGCTTATTATTGTTCAACTTAATAGTAGACCTCCCAGACCTTGTCAAGCTGCTTTTATTATTTTAAAACTAAAGGAAGGTAGAAGCATTCTGGTAGAGGGAGACAGTTACTGTAAAAGAGAAATAAAGTGCCTTTGGGACTTCTCAGTCCTCCACAAGGGCTTTAACTGATGCTAGGTGCTCTCATGCTTCAGTGTGTAGTGGGCACACTTTTCCTACAGGCTTTTTTGGAAAACTCAAGTTACTGTAACTCACAGTCCATATGACCACCTGAGATTTTTTGGAACAGAAACAATAGCTGTTACAATTGGATTGCCTGACTTCTCTTTTCCTTTCACATATAAAATTAGATTCAAATAATCATACTTTTTTTTAAACACAGTGCAAAAAGTGCCAGCTATATCACACTCAGATTTCCACAGCAACATTATACTTTTAACCATTTCATAGACTTTACATATATACAGCAGTCTGCTTGCATCCTCCAAGATCTCCGTATAGTCAACATACTTTAGCCAAAGTACGCAAACAAAAAAAAGACCAAGGCACAAGCACTGACATTGCAATTTTTACTGCAGAAACAATTTAGCTTTAGTTTTTTAGAAACACTAATATCCTTTTAGATCATACCATCACAACAAAGCCAGAATGGTAGCGGTCTATGGCTTCATTGACATCTATTTTGAACATGTTCAGAATCAGATCTCTTGGATGAAAAGCATACTGCTTTGGACAAAAGGAGCCAAAGCAGAAGTTGTAGGACACAACAAAAGTTGACAAGAGCTCCTGGCTTCTGTTCTCTCTGATTCCTTTTGTAAAAACATCTCTCCGTCTTCTTGCCAGGGGAAGAACTTCTTAAATGTTCAGGTTCTGATTAACCTTATCCTAATCTTATTAGAATTTCTTGAATAATTGAATCAAAATTTAATTTGGACAGTAGTAGGAAATATCTGTATGAAAAGTTTTAGACAGCCTGACAACTGTTTAGACAAATTATGTAATTGAATGTATAAAACACATTTTCAACCTCAGATGATTAGAACAAATATAGAAACTCAACCATCTGAAAAATAGCAATGCAACTTTTATATTTAATCTATCACTACATTAGTTATCAATAAAATGTTACAATGCAGCATGTACTAGGTATTTATACTGCATCAGGCCCTTAATTTCTTCTTAGCTGCCAGCTTTCCAAGGTAGTATAGCCAGAATGTTGCAGTGAGGAAGAGTACCTTTTTTGTGTAACCTGGCATTCAGTACTGGGTAAAAATGCCATAGAATAGACTAGAAGAGAATAGAAGACAACAGAAGATAATAGAAGATAATAGTTCAGTTGGAAGGGACCTACAATGATCATCTAATTCAACTGCCTGATCACTTCAGGGTTCGTCAAAAGTTAAAGTATGTTGTTAAGGGCATTGTCTAAATACCTTCTAAACTCTGACAGGCATGGGGCATCAACCACCTCTCTAGGAAGCTTGTTTCAGTGTTTGACCACTCTCTCGGTAAAGAAATGTTTCCTAACATCCAGTCTAAACCTCTCTTGACACAGCTGTGAACCAATTCCATGTGTCCTGTCACTGGATACCAGGGAGAAGAGCTCAACACCTCCCTCTCTACTTCCCCTCTTCAGGAAGGTGTGAGAGCAGTGAGGTTGCCCCTCAACCTCCTTTTCTCCAAACCAGACAAATCCAAAGTCCTTAGCCACTCCTCATAGGACATGCCTTCCAGTCTTTTTCACCAGCTTTGTTGTCTTCTGGGTGCATTCAAGTATCTTAACATCCTTCTTAAATTGTGGGGCCCCAAACTGCACACAGTACTCAAGGTGAGGCTGCACCAATGTTAAATAAAGCAGGAATGGATCTTGGCAAATCTGGAGAGCTGCATCTGTATGCTTTGATCATAAATATCCTCAGGGTTTTCCTACAAACTGCATCAAATTAGAAATCAAAGCAACAAAACTTATATCGCAAATAGAACAGCTCTGCTTGCCTCAGTCACCAAAGCCATTGGAGCCACAAAGTCACAGAAGCAATTGAAGTCATGGTGATGAGACAATTAGGTAATGTTTCAACACACAGTGAACACAACTGCTTCTCACAGGATGCTACTAAAGATTAATTTTCAGTGGCTGGTCCAGAAAGAACCTAGAAAAAACTTAACATTCAGCAGTAACAACTCAGAAAATTATATTGCTTTGAATATTCCCCTGAGATTTAAATTAAGAGTTTTTGAAGAGAAAGTTTTCCATTTGTTGTTTTTGATCATTCTTCGTACTGTTGTTTTGTTTTGATTTTAACCAACAGATGTAGGATGCTCAGTGTGTGTACATCTGCAGCTGCAGATTTTGTGCCTCATGCATATTTCATAAACAGCCAGGACTGAAATGAAGAAAAATAGCTTTTTCTGAGTCACACTGAGGCCACATATTTGTTTAATTTTAGTATACTTCTCCTATGCTAAAAAATACTTTCAAGGAAAGCAAACATGGATTTGAGAACATAAGTGAGGTATTTTGATACACACAAAATACATTAAACAGATCACAGAATTTTTTCTAATAAATTAAACAGACAACAGGGATTTGTACATATGAAATTGTCATGACACCTCATATTGGCTCCCCTTTTAAATACAACATACTTTCTTCACAGATCCAGTTTCCAGTCTTGTTCTCATGGCTTCAATTCAATAAAGTGCTGAAATACATGAGTAGTTTATGTTGTCAACTGGAGTTAAGAAAGTGATGAAGCAACCTGTGGAAGTTAGTCAGGATATTTCTAATATATCTGAGTTACTATCCCTGGAGGTATTTAAAAGATGTATACTCAGGGTGCTTAGAGACGTGGTTTAGTGGTGGACTTGGCAGTGTTAGGTACATGGTTGGACTTCATGATCTTAAGGGTCTTTTCCAACCTAAAGGATTCTATTATTCTATGATAAAAAAAAATTGGGATCGTTGATGGAGTTCCTGAGAAAATGTGCTACTGCTGTGAGGGTCTTGGTATGGTTATGTGTTATCTCACTGGCATCCCAAGTATTTCTTTCTTGTGAATCTTCAAAGCAAATATATATGTAAGTCTCCCACTGTTTAACAAGGAATGTTCACAGATAAGTCAATTAGTATATAAAATTTCTGTAAAAACAAAACAAATGTACTACAAGCTACATTTAGAGCTGTTCAAAATCTGAAACCCAGACTTGATTCTTTCACTTTTATATTGTGTAGCACTTCTAATATCAGTCTTAGGTAAATACGTTTAATGGATGTGTTACGAGAATTAAACAATTAAGTATTGGACAATGAAAACACCCTACTTGAAATCATAAATGTTNTTTGAGAACATAAGTGAGGTATTTTGATACACACAAAATACATTAAACAGATCACAGAATTTTTTCTAATAAATTAAACAGACAACAGGGATTTGTACATATGAAATTGTCATGACACCTCATATTGGCTCCCCTTTTAAATACAACATACTTTCTTCACAGATCCAGTTTCCAGTCTTGTTCTCATGGCTTCAATTCAATAAAGTGCTGAAATACATGAGTAGTTTATGTTGTCAACTGGAGTTAAGAAAGTGATGAAGCAACCTGTGGAAGTTAGTCAGGATATTTCTAATATATCTGAGTTACTATCCCTGGAGGTATTTAAAAGATGTATACTCAGGGTGCTTAGAGACGTGGTTTAGTGGTGGACTTGGCAGTGTTAGGTACATGGTTGGACTTCATGATCTTAAGGGTCTTTTCCAACCTAAAGGATTCTATTATTCTATGATAAAAAAAAATTGGGATCATTGATGGAGTTCCTGAGAAAATGTGCTACTGCTGTGAGGGTCTTGGTATGGTTATGTGTTATCTCACTGGCATCCCAAGTATTTCTTTCTTGTGAATATTCAAAGCAAATATATATGTAAGTCTCCCACTGTTTAACAAGGAATGTTCACAGATAAGTCAATTAGTATATAAAATTTCTGTAAAAACAAAACAAATGTACTACAAGCTACATTTAGAGCTGTTCAAAATCTGAAACCCAGACTTGATTCTTTCACTTTTATATTGTGTAGCACTTCTAATATCAGTCTTAGGTAAATACGTTTAATGGATGTGTTACGAGAATTAAACAATTAAGTATTGGACAATGAAAACACCCTACTTGAAATCATAAATGTTGTGGTTTAACCCCGATCGGCAACTNATGGTTTAGCATGGTTCAGTATGGTTTCCATATCTGTGGAACTTTTATCTGGGAGAGAACTGAAAAACCTCCTATCTGAATTCTCCTCTTCATATAACAAACATTTTAGTGTACTTGTTCAAAAGGGAATCACTAAATCTGATGTGAAATTACTACCCCAGCTCTAACTGGGGGAGCAGTGTGAGGAGGCAAGGAGCATGAATTCTGGAAAAAGATATTGTCCCTAATTAGTCAAAACTGTCTGTTTTCGAAAGCTTTCTTTTTGGGGATGCATTGGGTCCCCTGCTCTTCCAGGGCTGTGGAGGAGGAGCACCTTTTTCCATTTCTGTGTGCAATACCCACTCCCAGCCCACAGGCCCAATGTCAGGACTGCCTCCACTGCTTTCTGCTGCTCTGCCTGTTCCAGTGAGACCCCCATGGCTCCAGCTGCTCATGTCCATACTCTGACTGCCTACTGTGAAGGCTCAGGCATGGACCCAAATCAGTGAACCACAGATCACCCCATGCCAGAGACAGAGCTTGAGCTAACAAGTGGGTAATGTGGACAGTCAGGAAGTTTGAGCTTAAAGGGTGAGTTTGAGCGGACTTGACAGCACAGATAATACCGTAATATCTATGCACACTACACTACCAAGACAGACAGTAAAGACAAAACATGGCCCATATGAGCAGGAGAGAAAATAATTTCACTCTTCCCCTATTATTCTTCATTGTCAAGTCAAGTCCAAATAGAATAGGACAGTTGCTACATTTCCAGATACATTAAGGGCCACACAAGACAAACACAAGAAATAGTCTTGTCAGGGATGAGTTTTACAGTATTTGATTTTCTGCTTCAGTTCTCAGCCCAGGAAATTTAAGGCTAGACAAAACCAGGAACAGTACATTTTCACCAACTTGATGTTTATCTGTACAAACACTCTTATGCTAACTTAAACAATATAGAATACTTTGACAAATGTACAACTAAACCAATGGTAAGCTTCAGACATATCTGAGGATTTTTTCATTACAAACACCTGATATGTTTAGGAATCAGGTTTCCTCCTTCATTGGTTAATACTACATTGATGTCATTTCTTTAACAGGCCAAGATTTTTTTTTTCAATTCTACCTCAGCAATCAAGGTTTTTAATAACTAAAATTTTTAAATGTTACCTTTTTCTTGATCCATATGGCAATATTTTTATTTGTTTGCCTTTGTTCTGTTTTCTCAAAAAAAAAAATCCTACTGAAATGAAAAATTTCAAGAAATACTGTCTGAAACGATATTTAGAGAAATTGTATTGAAATACAAACAGAACACATGAAATTAGTATGCTCATGATGTACCTTAAAGAACTTCAAGAACATGTACAATGAGAGTTAAATAATTAAAGAGTTAAAGAGTTAAAGAATTCACAAAAAAAGAAATCAATACTTCAATATTATATTTCTTAGTATTGTGTGGCAAGTTTGGTAACTATAGGAGTTAAACAGTAAAGGATTGGTGAAATGGAAGAATGTCAGTAACTTATGTATCCAACAGGACAACTGAACCATAGTGTGGATCTACTTGGGTAACATACCTCATGCGCTTGTCTAATCTCCAGGTTTGCTAATGGATTTATAACACACTGAGATTCCAAGAATGCTGTCTAATTTTCACTTACTTTTGCTTAATTGGTAAATAATATAAAATAAGTTTAAGGCTGATTTGGGATGTGGGATGAAGGACCTAACCTATAGAAGAGGAAAGAAATGAACCTTGTCACACACAGTTACCCTGATATGGAGAGTGTGGGAGCTGTAAACTGGCTCCTTGTTTCAGGATTCCCTAATCGTCACTGCCCCACATTAGCATGTCCCCTGCATTTCACTTTGTGCCCTAGCCACAGACATCTGCATATGTATGTGAGTCTAGAAGTGAAGGAGAGAAGCATAGCATGAGGAAATCTGTGCCATCTTTGGGTTTTTTTTGAGGAATCCACTCATATGGCAGATGGTCTCTTTACTGGGGGAAACTACAGCTGCTTGGCAGACTCAGCATAACAGTTGCAAAGTAAATAAGAACAGCAGTCACCAAAGGGAGGTTTGTATGGGAATTGGCCATCAGCAGCACCAGCAGAAATCGTTGGCATCCTCAACTGGACAAGCTCTGAAAAGTCTCTCAAATGACACACTGAAATGCAGAGGAACCCCTGACACAGTCCTTCAGAAAAGTGAGATCTTCAAATAGTTGAAGATATTGAAGGCCAGGTTCTGATGAGTGGCTCTCATATTACCAAGAGCTCTTTTTATTAAAAGCTAAAAATGTGGACCTTGTATTCAGATGCATGCACAGAATCTAATAGAACAAACATGACAAGACAAGTGCAAACTTTTGTTATCTTTTAGTGAAGATCGGAAATCCTGCGAATTACCTTGAAGAATATCTGGTTCAATATGCTACTCCCTTTTAACATGGAGCTGATATCCACACCCCGGCATAAATAAGCACCGTTTGTTCAGTGAGTTCACTTTCAATTGTTAGGTTCTTAATTATTTAAAATAAAGCTTTGGAGGGTGCTTTTTCCTGTATTCTTTTATTATCATTATCTTAAAAACAATTTTTCAGGTGAAGATATGTCTTAGAGATACAAACCTAGGATTTGACAATACCTACTAATGTCATCTACAAACCATATAGAGTCTCAAATATACCTTCTTCAATCTGACAAATGGGAGTAATATATACTTCTGCAAATGCAGGCTTCAAATACTGAGTACCATTTCTAGAGTTCACAATCAGTTTTGTTGTCACTAATAAGACCTTTGTTGTGAAAGTTTCTTAATTTAGTGAAAAAATTTCTGCATTCTTCAAGTGGGAGAAAATACTATTTAAGTTATTCCATTTCAGTATTATGTAGTATTTTATCCTGCAGGAAAAAATCACTCAAAATCTGTTTCATATTTATGTAAGTCACATTTTTAAATGCTAACAAAGTGCTACTCAGTCTCCCATGTTTCCCTTTTCTATAATAAAATCATTGCAGTCTTGCTATATTACTTCAGCAACATTTTTTATTTAAAAAGAACACTTTTCCCATAAGTTCCCTTGGAAAAAATTGAAATAATAAAACAATTATATATACCAAGTCCCCACTTCCCTGAACAGAGCTTTCAAGTATTGAAAGGAATCCCATAGTTAATTCTTCCTTCTATTCCCTTGTTAATCTCTTTTTTTTCAATACTGAACCTATTCATTTAATCATTAAAAATGCCATGGATAGGATTTCGTTTATCTAACTTTAGACATCTATATTGCAAATATCCATGTGAAGTACTTAGTTCAATTACATTAAACAAAGAGAAACTGGCATATTTACAATCACAGAATTATAAAATGGTTTGGGTTGGAATGGACCTTTAAAGACCATCTAGTCCAGCCTCCCTGCAGTGACAGGGACATCTTCCACCAGATGAGGTTGCTCAAAGCTCCATCCAGCTTGACCTTGAACATATCCAATGATGGGGAAGTTGTCATTGCACAACTTCTCAGGCAGTCTGTTCCAGTCTCTCACCGCCCTCATCATTAAAAAATGTCTTCCTTATATCCAATCTAAACCTACCTTCTTTCAGTTTAAAACCATTGCTCTTTGTCCTGTCACTACAGGCCCTGGTAAAATGTCTTTCTTATAAGCCCAGTTAAAGTACAAAAAGGCCACAGTAAGGTCTCCCCAGAGCCTGCTTTTCTCCAGGCTGAACAAACACAACTCTTTCAGCCTTTCTTCATAGAAGAGGTATTCCAGACCTCTGACCATTTTTGTGGCCTTCCCCTGCACCCCCTCTGACAAGTCCATGTCTTTCTTGTGC
>VZTL01000850.1:12020-29591 GCA_013400535.1 Scopus umbretta
AAAAAAAAGGAAGAGCAAAGTGCTTCGTGGTGGTCATGATCATAAACAGTCTGCTCAGACACAGCTGTATCAAAGCTATTGCTTTGCAGTTGACATTTCACTCAGAAGGCTGACACCACAGAAGTAAAGCAGAATAGGTTTAGATTGTTCTTCCCTAATCTCTTTCTGGCGGAAACCAGCACCTTGCATGAACAGTTTCTGTCTCTTGCTCCCAGGAGAGAAAAACATGGACAATGTGGGCTGTTCAGGACAGTGTCAAGGCCTTCATTGCTTCTTACGGTCCCACACTTTTTCTACAATCTCTCCACCTAATGCTTTTCACTTCCTACACAAAACACCTTTTGCAGGCTATGAATGGTAACGCTGGCATTTTCAAGAATGGCAGAGAAGTAAAAATAATGCTAAGAGACAGAGCTGTCTAAGAGATCAGCTGTGAGGAATCAGAGAAATCATATAAACGAAGAACAGTTTAACGACTTTCTCTTTGTAAACCCTTAAATGGCATTTCAGGGGACACTCTCCTACAGTCTTGTATGGTATCTGTTTATCAAATACCAGTACCTTCCAGGTACAGGAGATCCAGAATCAGCTCTCCCTCTCCTAACTGGGCCGCAGTAGAGGAATCCCTGGATCTGGACATTTACTTTCCATAACAACTCTATGGGAAGGTCCTCTGAGCTAACAGAGGAAAGCTAGACATGATGCCTACATAACAACTCTGTTAACCCTTTAACAGAGCCATTACTTAAGAAGTCCGTCAGGTAGTTTTAAGCGTCCAAATAATCCAAAACGGTTGCTTAACAAATGTGTGCTTTGAAACAAATAGAAGACAGTACTGTCAGTCTCCTATCTGGACACAAGCTAGGGATATTTTTAAGTGAGTATTATGCTTTTAATTTTGCAATCTCCTTCACCCGGCATTCTGATGGCCATTCTGATCGCCCTCTGCATATAGCTAGTGATATCACAGGCATTTCTCTGTACCATATTAAGATTGCAGCGGTGTGATTTGCTATTTCTCAGAAGGATAAAAAAACTTGAACTATTAACTTGGCTTAATGAAAGTGACACTGTGAGTTTGAGATGTCTTGAGGCACCTTTCAATATGCAATCCTAAATTTTACTTTTCCTGCAACAAGGCTCTATAAGAAGTTCACTTGAGAACTGTTTACTAAATTCTGCAAGAATCAAAATGTAGCAAAGCCACAATCTCAGGTTACATTATCCCTCAAAACAAATCTATATGTAAAAAAAGTGATTGCCCAATTTTGTAATATATACTTGATGGCATATTAGTTTGGAGATTGCAACTCATGTTTGCAGATCAAGAGTAAACACATACTTTCCACTACAGATTTAAAAAAAAAAAAAAAAAAAGAAAAATTCTGGAAATCTAAACTCTAGACTTCTCTGTTACGGGATGAAGAAAAAAAAACAAAGAATCATCTTCATTATTAAATCTATTACCTGCAATATTAAGAAACTATAGGTTTTAATACTGAAATTAAATCCAGTGAGGCTGATGCTTAACACAAAACAAATTTCACTTTTTAAAAGACTTGGCCCTTCAAGAGTCTTCAAAACCACATGAAATCTAAGTTAAGAATTTTTACTGAAGTTTGAAAGATCACCATCTTTTCTAATTGGCATAGTTACTACTTAATGTCATTTAGTATGGCTCCAGTGTAAAAAAAAATCCTTTAAGAAAAATTAAATTAAAAATTAAATATAATTAACCCACTTCTACTTTTCTTTCAGAGTAAAGTGTTCCTAAATTACGACCAAACATCCCAAGATAAAAGCCTAAATGAAAGAAATTGTTTCAGTAGTTTACTCCTTTGAAGTGCATCATGATTAACATGTGTCAGTTACACAATGTATATGGGAGTAATAAACTTCTGCTGCCCTAACAGAGGCTCCCTTAACCACTTCCGTATCTACCTCTTTTCAGAAAATTAGATTTTTACCATTACATTTCTTACTGATACAGAACTTTTACTGTGAAAACTTAAAAAATTTATACTAAGTCCATCAGTATCAAGCACATATCTAAACTCTAATAGCCAATTTCAATAACAAACACATCATAAAGTCAGTTTCTATTAGTGTTAAACTTCAGTGATTCTTGAGTGTGTTACATAGCTGACTTGACATAGATAAACAAAACTTCTATTAAAAAAGAAAAATTTAAAAACCTGAAAGGCAATGTAGCCTGATTTAGAACTTTGTTAGGACACAGAAATTGGTGACAAGAACTCTACCTCATATTTTAAGGAGGTTTTTATGAGTAAGGTCAATACCTTGGGCTAACTTCATACCGTAGCATGGTGGCCCAGTAAAGGCTTTCTCACAATAGATCTAAAGAGAAGCGCAAAATTAGAGGACACAGAGCCATTTACTGAGCAAAAATTACACAGCACTCTAACTTTTTATTCTGCATATTCTACACCTAATCCAATTTATATTGTTACAGTTCTCAAAAGAAAAGCACAAAACTGTAAACTTAAACATTTTTAGTCAAAACTGGCAATGATTATATTTGCATCTGAAGGGGGAAGCACACATTAAGAGATTAACACTACATGTCATTATAAAATTATACATAAAAAAAATTATCACACTTTTCAGCCAAAAGAATCTAAATAAATTTTTATAAACTACAGACTCTGGGTTTCCCAGACAAAGAAGATTTAAGAGGAAAGATCCCACAGGCGCTGCGCCTGAGGTCGGAAGAGCCAGTAAACAAACCATAATTCGATACAGGCCTTTCACCGAGAAGGACAAGCACCACAACACAGGCCTGAGAGGGGGGAGAAGAAAGTATGGGTCCAGAACTGATGCCTCACAGGAAAACATGCTAACCACATTCTCATTTGTGATCTCAATAAACACCACTCACAGAGGCACACGGAGGCAGTCTTGAAAAAAAAAAAAAATGCATAATCCCATAGGGGTTCTACAGACTATATATTGTCGCATGCTTTTTTTTAAAAAATAATTTTAAAAAAAGATTATTCAAAGGTTTCACAATTGTTAACACATTATACTGTAATTACTACAGTGATGTAAGACTTATTTAGGTTCTTCTGTTTTAGCACAAGTCTAGCATCACTACTGCCTATTTATATAGGAAGATTTTTACCATAATCCTGGGTTACAGGCAGAAAACGAGACCTGCATAATAAGAAAAAATCCCTCTACCTGGAAGTTGAAGCATAAAAGGAGAAAGTTTCACTCCAGCAACTCACAACGTCAGAGTTGTACATTGTAAGTCCATCCTAATGAAAATTACTGATTGTTCATTATCTGCAGCATATTTGCATAACATATCGATTTGCTACATGTGTATTGCCGCAAGTATAGTCTGAAAGGAGGAAAAGGGTACAGCAGCGCTTACACTGTGCGATCTGTTATACACATTACAGTAACACACGTACTCTGTTCAGCTACACTTACTCACTCCGAGAGCAAGTGTTCATTTCTGGTATATGCATGTGTTTTCACGGATATGTAAGTAGTTCTTCCGTTTCTTTCCCTGGACTTCCAGAGGCCTAGATGCCTACCTTTGAGCCAGCTGAAGTCAGAAGAGAGAAAATTCACCTCAAGCATTAACGTTAAGTGGAGGAAGATATGCAAGATAAATCTGGATCTTAAACTGACATCTATAGATTTATAGTAGAGTACGAGTATTAACTACCTCACTTGTACAATACAAAGATGAAGAGAAAATGAGTCATGTATTACTTGAATAAACAACTTTACTATTTTCATGATAGTTTTGTTGTAGGTGAAGACACCAAATAAAACTAAAACCTTCACCTCACCTGAGAACATTCACTCCCCTCTTGTAACACTTTCTCTTTCAGTTGCTTCACCCTTTTCCTCGTTACATAATCCTCCTACAGCCTTACAACTAAAGTATCTTCACTTACAACACAAACTATTTTTTTTCTTTTAAATGTAGCAATGGTAGTCATTCCTTAACTATGAAGTTACAGCTAATCCCTGCTTTCCAACCCATTTTCATAAATGCAAGTAATCTTCCTATGGATACAACTTCTCTCAAGTGAAGCTTCTTTTCAGAAAACAAACGAACAAAAAAAAAATTTGAGAAAGCAAAAATACTTTTTCTAAGCATTTAATTCCAGTGCCATTTGCAAAAGAAATCCTGGGCAGATAACTCACTTTGAAAACCGTATCACGTTTTAAAGTTCGGAATTCTGAAAACAATCCTGTAATCTGAGGTTTGCCCGACACTTCTAGACTAACGATTTTCCAGGAATTTTCTATAGCTCTTCTTACACTCCGTATTCAGAGAACTGCTCAATAAATTGCATGCACATGAAATGCACTTTAATCTGGGCCTTGTTTAAAATTGCCTTCAAATGCACTACTCTGGAAGAAGAAAAAGCTATGAAAACATACAGATTCAGTTTTACTTTTAAGAGCAACTTACATTGTTACAGACAGCACAGGCAGTAATACTACGTTAGATAATCTTAGCCATTGCTTTTAAGACCCTATATTCATTCACTTGGCCAAATTACAGAACACACAAGCCTTTTATGCCCAAATACTGCCTTTAACCATCCTTCAGGCTGAACTGATCAAATTTATTTATTTTTTTAAAGCAGAAAGAAAGTTCAATCATTTCTGAATGTTTTTAAACAGGAAAATATCCCCCCTCCAGCTGAAAACATTTTAAAGTCTAGTCTGTTGGGACGTTCTAGCACTTGAATGCTGTGCAACTCTGACAAACAGGGCATGTTCTTCTCTTAGGAAGGCAGCGTGTACTGGCAGAAGCAAGAAAGACCTGCTCAAGTTAGCTTCAGCTGTAAGGCTCTGCAACACCACCCCACTCACACACTACACCGAGATCATACAGAATTTCACAACTTCTCTCTGCTGATCTACAATACACGTTCCACTTTCTTGCATGAGACCTCTGTGCAAACGGTGTGGATGTAAGCCTAGCCACAGGACAGCTAAAGACAGTTCATCACAGGACCCAGAAATACTTTAATTCTCTTAAAGATCAGTTGGGTGCCATCAAGAGGATAGCTAGGACACAGGAGGAAACAAGAAGAGGAATTAAGAGTTCAGAACAGGAACAGAAAAAGAAACTGCAGAGAGAAAAATACAGATGTGTAAGATGCTGACGTGAAAGCAGAGAGTCCCAAAGACCCAGCCACTACAGCACACAGAGCTTCAGACCCTAGACTCATACCCACCATTTCTGGATTTCCTCATTCTTTTGGTGTACGGTCAATGGACCGGGGACCACTGACCACTGCCAAGATGTACTTCCATCCTCTTCTAATTAATAAGGCAGAAAAAGAAAACACATCTAGCTAAGATCTTTAAATGACACACATGTAAACTGACTTTCTGCCCATCTCTTATGGTTTCTCTCTCTCTTTTTTTTTTTTTTTTTTTTTGTTTTGTTAATAATGCTGGGGGAGCCACCCAAAGATTTTCACAAGTGCCTTCCGCTTGAAATATTTCAAGAGTCTATGCAGAAGCATTAACCATTCATAGATGCAAATTAAATGAAAGGTATTTCTGTTATGAAATATTAAACCAATGCCCGTTTCTCTTTGTAACGCATGGCTGTCACCTCAGTGAGGCAATATAAAGTTCTAACTTTTTCAAAAACTTATTATATAAAGCAATTCCATGAAACTGTAATGAAGAAATTGAGGAGAAAACATTAATCCAGAATTTATTTATAATTTTGGATAGCATGATCTGAACAATGGGATTAAAAAAGAAACACCTCAGTGAGCAAACACCATGCATCCTGTCCAGCAAATGAGGCCAGAGTCCTCTGGGAAAAACAGCATTTGATCAAAAAACTATGTAACAGTGATATGCAGGTGGAACCTGACTTAAGATAGGAAAGAAAACCTTCATTCCATCATTTCTTAAGTTCAGATTGCCTTGAGTTTGCAATTTTAACATTTAGTGAAGCAAGGTTTTATGTACTGACTGAGGGAGGGGTTTGGTTATAACAGAACTTCAAATGTTCATATAAACAGTGACCTACATCACTCTCAGTTTATGAGCTGAAAATGAGACAAGTTTATGACGTGGCAATACAAAGACTAAGTATCAGGAAGAACAACGAGGTAATCCAAAACTTTGTTTTTCAATCTTAAATTACTGAGGAAGCAAAGAAACAGAGTGAAAAGAATAGGTGAAAAAGAGAAAGAAACGTACAGGGACAAAAAAAACCCAACAGACCGTAAGAATACATAAGCTAGGAAAAGGAGGCATTCTGAGAGCACAGGAGACAAAAAAAAGGCTAAAGCGCTCCACGTTTACCTAAACCCCTGGTCTTCAGATAAAAATTAAGATCACAGCATCACATGTCTATACTAACACTGGGAATGCCTTCACCACTTGACGGAACATAGCTGCTCCTCTCTAGATTTAGACAGCAACCCAATTCAAAGCTTCTCACCCTAAGTGAAAAAAATTTAAACTTTTAATAGCTAAAATTTCAAAGCATATTTGATATTACAAAAAAGGTAAAGGAAATATTACAAAATGAGTATGTGAGGGATATGACCACCTCAGCAGTGTTGCACAGATTTTTATCACTATCACTTCATACGTTAACCCCAAATTTAAATTAGCTCCTCATAACAGATGTACAATTACAAGGTATCGCTAGGAGTCTCATTCTTACTCAAGGGACATATTTTCATTAGTAATCTAGCTATTTGTAATTCTAATTTTTTGCCGATGTTGTTTTGCCTGTTTGACAGTGTCCACAGAGGTCAGACTGCTGATAGGAGCAGGAACTGGTGAGGTTTCCAGCAAATGACAAGACCTTGCTGTGGAACCCAAACCGAATGCACTCTACCGGCAGCTGTCCATCTTGTTCCAAGATAGACCCCTTACCCTGACACCGTTGGACTGTCACCTCAGAGAAAAATGCTGAGTGGTTCTTCAGAGAAGAGAAGGGGGGAAAAAAAGAAAGGAAAAAAGAATAATGTGGGCAGAACCGTGGTAACTGCATTTAGAGAGAAGAAACACACTACCAAAGGGAATTTTCTTTTGTTAACCAAGGCAAAACCTGGTATGTCTTCTGAGTTTGACACTACAAAGCATAAGGGCAACTGATTAGGCAAGACCATTTTTACTTTTTTTTTTCCTGTTTCAGTATTAGAATTTAACATTGACAACTGGATTATTTTAAATGCTCTTCATGCATAACAATTTCAGAAGCTTACCTTCTAAGCGAAATCTGTCATTCTCTTGTGGTTTTATACACTTTTTTTCCTTTCCAGTAAAAACAGTAACAGATATTTTAAGGTGTCACTACAATTATTAGTGACGAAGAGTTTTCACAGAAAACATGTTCACATCCAAAATATCCATACCTCAGAACGATCAAAACGTACCCACACGGTTTTATAGAGTGCCATGGCAAGGGCAACATTAGAGGGATGTGAGCTCATCCTGACCCTGCGTTAGTCAGTGAAAAGACTATCCATTCATTCTATATGTTGCAAGTCAAAAGGCAGATGCTAAAGGAACCTAACAGGAAATTTCAGTTTTACTTAGCTAGAGCAGGAAGGAGGGGGGTTACACCATCTTCCACAAAAATCTAAGACTTTTTATAAATAACAAGTTATACACAGAGCGTAGGATAAACATGCTAACTTCACATACTTAAATTATATTAACAGAACAATTAAGTGTTTAAAGTAAAAAGCATGTATTGACTCTTTACACAAAAATAAATATGAAATTCTTTTCACAGAACTCCCCTCTCCTAACAAGCCCCCCGTAAACCTACTGATACCAACAGTTTCCTGACACAGCCCTGCTCAAACCAGGCCAAGAAGACTCTGATGAAATGTCAACCACCACCAAGGGCCTCCTTGACATTAGAAGTCCTCTCTTACCAGTGGACAGATGGATGACAGACAGCTGTGGTGAGGAAACTCTGGGATACATTCTTAAAATAAGTAAAAAAAAAAAAAAAAAAAAAAAAAAAAAAAAGAAAAAGAAAAAGAGTAGGCATATAAATGCTGAAATATACAACCGATGTGTTATTCTTGCATTTGGTTCCCTAGATTACTACTCTAGGAAAAAAGGAAACAATACCAAACAGAACAGAGGAACCTATTTACTATAAAAACATTGCATTTCTCCTCTACAAACGCAGTATTAACTGATGGGCCAGGCCTGGGCCAACATACCGGGGACAGAACAACATGGCCTGGCCTGCACAGGCTCTTCCTCTCTGGAATGCTTCCCCTGCCCTTACCCTCCTGCTCCTTGCCTTGCCTACCAGAGGTGTGTGCCTGCTCCACCGTGGCTAGGGCACAGTCCTGGCCCTTCTACACAAAAAACATGGCACTCGGGAGTCTCTCAGTGCCAGCACACAAATGCCCTTCCTTCCCCCAGAGCCACAGTGCTCCAGCTGTGTCCCAGGGCCCTTTGCAGAGCCCAGAACTGAGAAAAAGGCAAAACATTGCTATTCACAAGGTAAAGCTGAGCAACAATGATTTTGTGTTGGACATCCTGCTCCTTCCCCTCACAGGCATACTCATCGGTTCCTCAAGAACAGGAGGGATTGTCTCCCCATCATCAGGATAAGCGGATGGTGCCCACAGGCCTTCAGGAAGGGTAGTGCAGTGCTTTGTGGTTTTTTCTCCCCCAAGAGAAAACCTGGGTCAAGAGGGTGTCTTAAGATCCACAACCAAAGGGCGAAGGCACAGGATGACAGGCTGTACAGCAGGCCGTCACCTACTGTCATTGTCCACTCTCCCACTGAACAACTCAAGTCCGACCTAGAAACAAAACCTATCCATGTAGAAACGGCACATATCCACCTTTCTAAGTATGTATATATGCTGTCTGGCCTCAGGAGGGACAAAGGTAACCCATACTTTGCCAAGGGTAACCCTCATACTGAAGCATGGGCTACTGATGTCATAAATACCAAGCTTTACAAATTTTCCAGTCTTTCAGTATGACCTCCATGGTTGACAAGGAAGTCTGAGGGCTGCCAGTGCCTCCCCTACCATAAAGTTCTGGATACCTGACCTAGACACTGCTAGGAAATTAAATAATTTGAATTGTTCAGATAAAACAGTCATTAAAAGCATCTACAAAATCTCATTTATTCTTACAGCTGCAACCTAAGGAAGAGACTATCTGATTGTTCAGTTTTACAAGTATCTATTCCTTCAGACCTTAGATCTCTTTGAATTCACTCTTCAATGAACTACAGGATCCCTCAGGGAAAAAGAGGGACCTTGTAAAATGAAGCACTTGGGATGTCAGTAAACAACACTACAGAAAATTAACTTTTATAAGGACACTAATAGAACAAATAATGCATGTCCCTGTTTTGGCCTTGGATTCCGAGACTCTCAATTTTCGATCCTCTACTCTCTTAACATAAAAATATAGCACTTACTTCAAGAAGTGGTGAAAAATGAGAACCAAGTTACTCTCTAATAAAGCTATAATTCTTGATAAATCCAATTTCTGTCCCTTCAATTACTTACATATGACAAGTCTGTTCTGCACAGGTGTCATCGTATCAGCAAGACATGATGCATTCTATCATCTAATTTAACATGTTATTTGCAGCCTGAATTGAAAAAGCGTGAGAAAAGTCACATTAAAGAGATCAAAACATGGCTAAGACTACAACAAGAAGTGTACAACAGCTAGCAGAATAGTATAATTTGATCATAAATGTCACCTAAAATACTGAAAAGAGTGAGGTTTATTTTCAAGCATATTTCAAGTTTGCCCTCAAAGTTGCATTAAAGCAATTAACATCTCCTCTTCACGTCTGCTTTCAGAACTCTTGCAGTTACAGTGCAGAGACAGATTATGTGAGAGGTCTCTGAGAAAGTGTAACATGTGAAGTGCACATACCTATGAGCAGGAATCCACCAGGCTTCTTTGAATTAGAGAAACAAATGTCTACTGTGCAACACAGCACTTTCTAACTGTTGTTTTGCTCAGATATGCCAAAATAATACTGTAAAACTCTGCAAACGCAGAGGAGTAACATACCTAACAGTGCAAACAAGATACCTGATATTCCTAAAAACACAAGCAAAGTTACTGTTTGGCCACAGACATGGAGAGGGAAAATATTTCAGATGTAAATACCCACAAACAAAAACTACGTATGATGTGTTCCACTTCAAACCAGTGGGGATGAAGCCTCTAGGTGCTAACAATACAAGAAGTGTTACATAAGACTATGCACTTATTTTTAGAAGCACATTACAAAATTAAGTACTGCACTGGAATCTGTTGCAGAGCCATGGACAGTTACATCAATGTGCACAAAGAACAATTGCTCAGCTGGATCAGAATATTAGATTTGATTCAGGTTAAAGTTCACTCCTGCCAATCCCAAAAATACTGAATCAGCTGAGACTAAGTTAATTTGGGTTCATAATTAAAAAAAACAAAACACACCACACCACCAAACCAAAGACACTACTACATATTCTTTTCCACGAGCAGCAGAAGTATAAAAATTAGCTTCTTTTTGTTTTGTGATTTGTTCTTTTGTTTCTTAATACTTCTCCCACACCATGATAGCCCACAACTTCCCTCTTTTCTGCATCTTTTCATGACTCACTCTCTCCCCCTTGCTCCAGGGAAGAGAGTCGTGGTGCAGACACTCTGGAAGTCTGCATGTACTGCTCACAGGCTGCCTAACCAGCTGCCGTCCTACAGAATACATACCAGATCAAGTCGGACTATCTCTTTTCCAAGAGGATACACGAAGTTGGATTTCCTTCCTCTACCTAGACACATTTGTATGAGGCTTGTAGGACCATAATTTGAGTCTTAATTCCTCTTTCTGAGTTATTTTCAGTTTCCATACATAAATATATTTATATTTATAAATCAAGTTAAATGCCTTACTTTTGAGTTAACTCATATGTACAGTATACATAGGTAACCCAACTTTTATCTTCTTTTAAATTTTTAAACATACGTACACACACACTGGGGAGGAGGGACAGACAAAATAAATAATCTCATAAATCACACTTCCTGAGAAAAACTGAATCAAAGATTCCTAGGTGTTTGCTTTCTTTAAACAGTACTAGATACTGCAGAATGAACCCAGCATGCATTTGCTTAGACTAAAGTTCGCTCTTCCCTCACCATCTCTGATTTTCACTGTTCCTCTCATTCTTACTGATTTTAAAAAAAATTACAGCTCACTTTGTGGTCATGCATCACACTGCTCTTCAGAATAACCCCACCTGAATTTATCAATATCGCTTCCCCTATTTCTTGCAGATACAGGCATAAAACAATCCATTAAGCACATCCTACTATCAACAGATTTTACTACCACTGTTTATTCATTTGCAGCCTACGCTATTCCTCTTCAGGCTCTTTGCTAAGTACATTAACAGCATGGCCTGTGGACTATGCTTGGTCTATCGAGTTTTAAAATACACTTCACAAGATGTTTTTGTTTTAAAAACCAGACTATGCAGATGCAGGTATTCGCTCGTATAGAAAAATCCAGCAGCTGTACGCTGGAACACACATGTGCTGCAGTTAAGGTGCAGTTAAAGATGCTTGCTCTCAGTGAGTCACTCCTGGTTGCCAACCAGACCTACACTTGGCCATCCCAGTTTTCAAGACTTGTTGAGCTGTTCCTATGTAAACAAATTCAGTCTAGTAGTATATTTAAGAAAGGGAGGCCTGAAATTGAATCTACAGTTAGGAACCTAAAAAACTGCCAGATGCTTTAAAAAAACAACAACAAAAAAACCAAACCAAAAACCACCAAGACACACAGGTCATTTAACCTGAAGTTATATGTCTTTTGGAGACAAATAAAAGATTAAGATGGCAGTTAATATCAACAGTTTGCAAATTCCTAATTAAACTGTTATGAAAATACTACTTGCCATCAAGCATATACTGCTGGTAGTCACAAGACAAACCTACTTGAGATAAGGAAAACTCAGAAGAGCACCAATCTCTTGAAAACTACATTTTATCCTTCCACGAATTTCAGAATGCTTCCTGTTTCATCATAGATGTCTCACGACATACATGTTCTTATATAACTGAACTTCCATGAATTAGGGGGAAAACAAATCACGTATTTATTGCTCAAAACATATTATCCCAAAAGTGTCAAAAAGTTTCCTAAAAAAAGAAAATAACTCCATATCACAATAACACAGGAACCTGAATTTTCTTCAACTTCCGCCACGAAATAAAGAGAGATACTGACTTATTCTCATGTATAATGCTGATCTTAATCATTTTGATCTTGAAGAAACAACTTACTACAAATGCGTGTCCACATCCAGTAAGTAAGCCAACAAATTAAGATTTTAACGTAAGGTACCTTTCTACTTTATGACGATGCTTTTGACATGTTGAAAAAGGTACATCACACAGCGAAGTATCAAGAACAGTACCGACATCGCAACAAATTAATCAAGTATCTCACATAAAAATATTTTTTACTGCAAAGAGTTTTACAGGTGGACACAATATTGCAAGGTACTTCTAACATTCAGAATTGCTCATCATCTCTTCAGTGTTTCAAAAGTTGACACTGCATACAACTCTGATTTCTTTTTTAAAACCTTTTAAAAAAAAGCCTTTTAAAACCTTTCAACCTTTACAACCCTTCTTTTTTAAAACCTTTCAGATCTCCACTTCTCCATACCATAAACTCTCAAGAAGAGAGACCTTTCCATACATCCTTTTAGCCTACTTAGTCATTACATAAAATACCTGCTTCAAAGCTATTTTTCTGCATTATACTTTTTTAAAAAAATATATTTATATGCAAGAAGTACTTTCTCACAAATTGCATTATTACTGAATGGTGAAAGACTCCAAGCATATACTTGAACAAGTCCCTTACACAGCAGAGCAACTGAACAAAAGTTGGTAGACCTTCATCATTATAATTCTCTGGCAACAATTCCTTTGCAAGAACGGTTTTCACAATTAGAACAAAAAATGCATTAGAAATAATTACAAAGACTAGTCAGTCTATCTGAAACAATGCAAGGTTTTAGCAGGCTGAAAGGGGAAAAATACTATTCCAGTGAAGCTTGAAGGAAAAAACCTCACGCAGTCATATAGACTGTATGACAAGAACACAGTCCGCTGACACTAGCATTAGTTAGTTATTTTGCTCCAGGATGGGCATCTTCCTACAATCCTTAGACAGAAAAGATAATATATGGTATTACATTATCATTGTCTGTGTTAAGAAGGCAGCCTTAGAAAGACTTGTTTTCCAAGAAGTTGCCTACAAATCTCACCATTAACAGTTTATAATTTAAAATAGCTGCGGTTGTTTTAATGTAATAGTCACCCTGCTTCTTTTTGGTGCCTGGAAACTCCTTGCTATTGTTTTCAAATACACATATATTTAGATTGCAATGGAAACGTTGTGGACATACAATTCTGAAACATGTAACAACGAACAATACAACTGCCACCTACTGAATTTGGTATAGGACCATTCTGGGGTTTTTAACATTGCTTTTTCTAACCATGTATTTTAACTGCTATTGGTATCTAGTTCCACAGAAGCACTGAACCATGCAAGTAACACATGGGAAAGCACTATCCTCTTACTACAGACTAGAACTCAGCTATAAGTTGGTTAAATGACTTACCCAGAGTCACCCATCACTTCAGTAGGTAACCGAGAAAGACAGAAAGCATGCTCAGACTCTTACGCTCACGCTCAATCCACTGGATTACTGTCTGCTCAAGTGAGAGTAACACAAAGCAGGAGTTTCCATTTTACTTCCTGCAAATACACCAGCATTTTAGACTAGTTTTCATTTTAAATAAACTATACCTTTTCACAAGTAACTTGGACCTCAGCCAACTATACTCATCCATCATTGATCTCAAATGCATAAAAAGTTTGAAGGCAGAACTCCGAAAATGTTTCAGAAATTCATTAAACTACTCACTGCAACCAAAAAGAATCCTGAGCAACATGGTGTACAAGATGATACTTAAAAATACTCCCCAAAAAGTTATCCCAAATCAAAAGGAAAACAGGAGGAAACAATGGTTTACTTACTAATGAATTTCTGATCAACAGCTCTTGCACTACAATTCAACAAGAGAACAATGTGTCTGAAAAAAGTCTCAAGTTTTAACCTACCAGCATAATCTGAAAGGAATCCTAGGAAACGTAGAAAGTTGCAAAATGAAACATATTAGCAGCGTAAAGGGCAGTCAGATGGCAGAGCAAGCAAGTAAAGGGGAAAAAACAAGGCGTGCTTTTCTGTAACACTACTGATAACCAAAGCTATCTCAAGACAAATTGGGGGGGCTCAGTAACCATTTTGGGCAAGGATCATTTACATCTTGATTTGGGGCATATTACACAACCAGACCAGAAGCTGGGCTAGTATGCACGACCACAATCCAAATATTCAATTTTAAGCAGAGTATTAGCAATGAAAGATAAAATATAAACTAAAAGCAGACTGAACACTTTATGAGCTTTTTTCATTTTTGCCGACACAAACGCAGAAAGGTTTTAAATCCTGTGTAGAAATCTCTTACTGATTAGCACAGACCATATTTGGTATACACACACCTTCTCTAAAAACAAACTAATTGCATAAGAACAATTTTAAACATCCTACTGTGCAATAATTCCATTTGACACAATTCTTCCTACGCTGTTATAATGATCAATAAAAGCAGAGTTAGCTGTCAACATACAGCATCCATCCTGAAACTCTCACGCACGAGTTAACTGTCAACATGCGAGTAGGTGCTTTTAAGTCAATGAGACTACCCACAAACTTTCAGTTGTTCACATGTTTTTACAGGAACCTGGGCCCAGAGACCAATGCAACAAACACAGAACGTATGTGCTAAAGCACATTTGGAAATAAATTTTTTAAAAAGGAAGGGAAAAAAGAAAAAAAAAAAAAAAAAAAAGAGGTCAACCCTAATTCAGGAAACACAACTGAAAGAGGTTGTTTTGAATTGCTCAGTACAGTGTATCTGAGACATCAGGATAAATTTCAAGTGAAAATATTAGCAGATCTCTGTTGTGTAGAAGAATGTTTACATACAATTTTTTATTTATTTACACCTCAAAAGCGCAGATGAAGCAAAGTTGACCTAACTGAAACTTCTTGGCTTTTGACAACAAACACTGTAATTCATGTATACGTTGCATTAATAATAATTAAAAACTGAGAAAGACTGTATCACTTTGAGAGCAATCATTTAATTCTGTGGGAAAAAAAATATGTTTTGACTTACTATGGTATTGTACTTCTATATAAACTGGCACAGAGCTTTCCATCTAAGCCAGCATGTAGAAACACACACAACAAATACAGCCAAGTATTCTGCCAAGAATTTAAGATTTTTTTCTGTATTTTTAAGAACACTATTTTTTAGGATGCGTTTTAAAAATCTGTATTCAAGCATATTATAGCTTTAAGGGAAAACATAATATAAAAAAGTTAAATACAAGTATCTACTTACTTTAGAACAAAATTCCATACTTGGAAGCTTAGGCTCACTTTCTATACTACCTCATAACAAAATAAGCAATTCAATGTTTCTCTTAAGTTTCCAGATCAAGCCAGAAAGCCAGGTGCAAGAAACCTCTACTTTAATTCAACTACAGTGTATTTTTAAGTTCTGTTTGCTTCTTGAGTCAATAACAAGAAGGAGGTGCAGGATATTTTTGAATACTCAAAGTTACGATACAAGTCTGCTTTAAAGCTATAATGAGGTTATAACTTTGCAATTACTACACAGACCCTTGCACGAACACAGAAATAAGTAAAATTTTTAAAAAGGCTACCGCAGAGGCTAAAAATGTAGTAATGTTTCTAATTTCAGAGCTAATCGCTATCTAGACAGAAATACACTTAGAAGTATAGCAAATACAGCAGAAATACTTTCTGAGAGCTATAATTCCACTGCGGGCACACACAACTTTCAGATGAAGGGGCTGAAGTACAGACCAAGACTTTCAGGTGCAAACAGCCACTTATGGGACCAGTTCTTAGCATCAAACTTCAGGACATGTTAACTGCCCTATTTTTTTCCAGTAACTGCCAATTCTCTAAAGTTAGGATCTTCCAAAGAGAAGTCCAATCAAATTTTTTATAAATTCCAGGGATTTTTTTTTTTTTAAATTTCTTAGCCAAGGGCTTTTGCTTTCATTTGTTGGTAGAACTGACACACAAACAGGTTACAATAACAATGACTACTTTGACAGCAATAGTAAGTTTCTAGAAGAGACATGTAGACAAGGTTTATCTACTACTACACTCTTAGCTTTATCAACAGCTTCCTGAAAGTGAAACGGAAACACACTTGCAAGTCAAGTCAGTCAGTTCATGATAGCAAGTATTCAAATCCCTTCCTAAAATCAGAAGCAGTCGACACCTTAAAGTTTAGCACACCAGCTGAATTCTCAACATAAACAATAGTAGAAGTTAAAAAAAAAAAAAGGCATTAGACACACACGTAGCCTCCCCAGATCATAAAACTGGATCTTGCGAGTTATGTTCTATTAGCACACCACCACTTTAAGAGAACTCGAAGTACATGAGCACACACCAACACACACACAATTCTTCCCAGTCCAAGTAAAAATGCTTTTGCAATATAAACCTAAACAATTATTTTGCTCTTGCAGGTCTTTACAAGTTTTAACAGTCTGAAACACATCCAAGTTTCCAGAAACAGAAAGGTTTCCACCGACTGATGTGACAGCAAGTTTGATCATTTTAAACTCCCTTCCCCCAGCTGAAGGGTTAAGACTAGCAGCCAGTCACCAGCACCAGATGTTACTGCCGTGCAAGCACACGGGAATGTCTCCCTCGCACACTCAAGTCACACGCACACATGTGCATAGACAAGAAGACGATGCATAAAAGTTCTCATCTTCCCCTGGGAATAAAATAGTGCAAAGTTGGAAACAAGTTTTTCCCCGTTAAGACGGACTTACAGCAGAAATGAAAACATGCTTGTGTTAGATGTGGATCAGCAGCAAAGCTGCTGATCCACATCTAACACAAGCATGTTTTCATTTTCTCATATTACAAAACCTCCAAAACAAAGTTACCCGTCGCTTCACAAAGAAAAAAAACAAAAAACCCATCCCAAAACCAAAATGCCAAACCTAGGATACCTGTAAGCAACTCCCCGCTTCCGTCAGGAGCGCACCTACCCGAACTACAGCCTAAACACCGCCTCGCCCACCCTTCCCCACCGCTCCCAGCGTCCCCCTCTCCTCCCAAAACCTGTCACCCTGTGCCACCTCCTCCCTCATCCCGCACCTGCACGCTGCCCTCCCCGGGTCGGGTTCAGGCCGAAGCTTCCAACCTCCACCCCGGCGGGCAGGGGAAGGCCGGCTCCCTCCTCCGGGGGCAGCGCTCGGGAAAGCGGCTGGGTCCGTTTCAAGTTTGTTTGACAAACACGGCTGAGGGAACACCAGGACCCCTTTACGCACCACCTTAACCGCCGCCAGGAGGAGAGTAGAAAAGGCGCAGGCGACCAAAAAAAAAAAATTAAAAA
>VZTL01000851.1:0-42697 GCA_013400535.1 Scopus umbretta
ATGGCCAGGGCATCGCTGCTGCTCCTGTGCTGCTGCGCTGGATGGGCTGGAGCTCTGGTGTCAACTTGAGTTGAAGGGGCTTGACCTGTGGATAAGTCCATGCAGGAGCAGGATATCCCGAAGTGCCTGTGGCTGTGGATAAGTCCATGCCAGAGCAGAAGCATCTGTGGCTGCAGCTATGTCCACACCACAGCAGACATACCCCTGAAGGGATGGTGGCCCAAGGATAAGTCCACACCGGAGAAGGTACACCTCGAAGCACACCTGAAGAGACTGTGGCCCATGGATAAGGCTGCAGCAGAGGAGGTACAGCTCAAAGCAACTGTGGCTGCGGGTAAGTCCAGGCCACATCAGGTGTAGCCCTGAAGAGACTGTGGTCTATGAGTAAGTCCATGCTGGAGCAGGCCCACCCCTAAGAGTCTGTGGATAAAAGTCCACGCTGGAGCAGAGGCAAGGGAAGGAGTACACTGAAGTGTCCAAAGGGACCAGAGACAGAGACTGTAATGGATATACCTTTACATTGTTGTAACCCAGGATTTGAGTTGCAAATTACAGCAAGTACTATAGCAGGAACCACCACCAGTGCAGGATGAACCTTACAAGAAGCAGTGCAGATGCAGCAGTGACCCGTCCTGAGCTGGTGTTGGTACTCAATAACTCCATGCAACACACCACCTCTCCTGTCCTGAGTGACCACCGTAACAGAGAGAACCCAAGTCAGGGCCTAATGAACTCAATGGACATTTCATGGACATTTTATGGACATTTTACAGGGGTGGTGCATAGACTAAGGGAATGATATCTGTGTATATATCAAAGGATGGGAAGGGGGGAAAGCAACTAATGAGGATCTATTGGACAGTGTGGGACCTGAGCATGATTTAAATGGTATGGAATAAGGTGTGGCGATTGTACTGGTTCTGGCTGGGATAGAGTTAATCTTCTTCATAGTAGCTTGTATGGTGCTATGTTTTGGATTTGTGATAAAAACAGTGTTGATAAAACACTGATGTTTGTGCTTCCCAGTGTGATACAGGGAACACCCGCACCATGATGGAAGAGGAAGGATGAGCACTCTCACCATTGGCTAGGTAATTATTTTGCTCATAGGTGCAAGAGTTACAAGTTATGAGTTAATAAATTGTGAGTTATGAATTAGAGAACTTGTGAGTTAGAAAATTTGTGACTTAAGTGATGAATTAGTGAATTCATGTGCTAGACTAGCCTGTACAAAGGGGATTGAGCCCTTGTTTATCGTGTTTGTTTTCTTTCCTAATGAGCTCATAAAATAAAGTTTAATTTACAGACTACATTGTCCTGTAAATTTGAGAGATCCAAACACACCATGACACAGAGTGAGTAGTCTGTGGCCCTTCTCCCTATTACCTGTCCAAATAGTTTAAGACTGCTTCTTTCCAAAAGAGCAAACAGGCAGTGACTAGGGACCCCTCTATGAAAGGAGCAGGGGAAATCCTTCACAATGCTCAAATTCTGTGTTGGTTGCCTACCCCAAATTCCCGTTTTCCTTTAAGGGCCTTGCCAAAGACCTCAGGTGCCTGCTCCTCTTCCTGGGTCAGTTATAATCCACCCGGTCTTTCCCTCTTGTTTCACTCACTATGGACTATGGACTTTTAGCGTTAATGTGTATCAGCCTAAATAATTAAAAGCAATGCACATTGTATCCCAGAAAACTAGAAAGGTTGAAAATGTGCTTCTTCCATCTCAAAAAAAGGCACAAGCTCAAATCACAGTCAGCAGGAAAATGAATAAGCTAATATTTGGTGATACCATGTACAACAAAATAGCATCATAAAAATGAAATTATTTAAAGTAATATTCAAATCACGCAGTCATCGTTGATTTAGTTTCCAATTATACAGAGGTAATTGTATTAACGAACTGCCTCATTCAGTTTGGTGGGAAAACAATTGAAAGTTTTAATGTCCTGGCATCTGCAGATAATAAGTGATGTGATCTGTGCTCCTAACTCAACTAGAATCCTAATTCTTGTTTTACCCAGAGCATACTACAATATCAGTATGTCTGATGAAAGACACTTCTGTGACCTTCTGGAGCGAAGACAATCCTGGAATAACCATAGACTAGAATAACTGCTCTAGAATTAAATACTGAAATAAACTAAAATGGATGAAGGAACTTATTCCAGAATTAGTGACCCCATATATATAGCAATTTAAAATCCAAGTTAAATTCTGTGAATAGAAACGTTTGCAACCTCCATTGCACTGAATATACTGGGAATAGTTTTAAAAGACTTAGTTTTGTGACTTCAACTGCTGAAGCCAGACTAACTATAAATAAACATGTTACAAAGAGTCTAAAGTGCATCATGTGCTTTGGAGTCAGAACCCCATGTCTGATATGCTGTTGAACTCCCTACCATCCTCTAAGTGTTGGAATACATTTATGCCATAGGTGAGCTGACCCAGCTCCTGCCTGCCTATCTTTCTAAATTCTCAAGTGTTCCCAGGAACTCAGAGAGCCTAGACATTTCTCAAATGCATACTATAATTGTTCATGGATTTTTTGTTGCCACTTCTACCCCTAAAAAATCCGGGAAGTGCAGAAGTGAGCATAACACTGAGGTCTCTTTGACTTTCATTTTCAGATGCAAGAGATAACACAAATGTTGGGTAGAATATCTGTCCTGTCGAAGTATTTCAGTATACTAGCAGTATCTGTAGAAATAGAATTAATAACTCAAATAGTGTTTAATCTATGATACATTCATAATCTCTTCTAGGAAAGACCTTATTCTCTTATCTCATCATCCTGTATGTCCTCTGCTATAATAAAAGCATTTGCTAAATAGGGGAAACCCCAAGTTATTTCCCGTTCTGATTTTCAAAGAGAAAGGGAGAAGCTGGTTGCTTTATTGCCACTTTTTTTTCCTTGTCTTTTCTCTTTTTCTTGAGATTTTCCTCCTGATAGCCACATGATGTGGGAAAATAATATGTTGTTTACTCCTTCAGCCCTTTGTCACGCCCCATATGTCCTGCTAACCCAGCAAGCAGTCCTTACTTACCACGTTTAAAATATAAGCAACCTGCTGACTCTATTCACACTGTTCTGCAAGAGCTGCTCTTGGAACAGCCGCACGCACAGGATGCTCTGCTTCTTGTCCGCAGGGCTGTTATGCAGGCAGCCTGGGAGCTATCAGCAGCCATCAGTGCTGAGCCTGTCCTGATGTATCTGGTGGGATGCTAACTTTCAAATGCGCTCAGGGTTGTGAAGATGGGCATAGGCAGGAGGGCAGACACCAGTCCTGCGTAGGAATGCTGGTGCAGCCTCACTGCTAGCTCAGCAGCAGAGGTAATACCTTGAATAAGTTGCACAGACTGGCTTCCAGTGTCGACATGTCCTCTATGCCTCAGTACGAAGGCAACAGTCAGAAACGCAGAAACTCTGGACTCATGATGTTTCTGTTGGTATTTCGGCTGGTTCTTCTTGTTTTCCTTTCTAGCTTAACTTGCATCTCTGCCTCCTCTCCTAAATACGTCGTTATGTGCATGGTGTTGCCACCCATTAGCCTCACTCCTAATCTCATCTCCATTAGTGTGCTATAGGGAGAGGGTAACACACAGGCCTAGGGATGAACAAAGACTGTATTTGAATAGGAAGCAATATCAAGCAATCGGTGTGAGCTTCAGTACTATACTGGACCGTGTGCCTACTTTTTATTTAAATATGTAGTAGAAATGGGGAGGTTTGTCTCTGGAAGTGAGTTTCTGAGGAAACAAAAACTAAGCTTGATTCTCAGAATATAAATGCACCCCTCATTTTTATGCACTCTTTTGGGATCTGCTCCTGGAGTAATTTGGCGGCTGCTCAGCAGCAGCAGCTAATAAAGCAGTGTTGGGACCTCTGGCAGCCCATGACCTGCTGACCTTTTTTTTTCTACTGTGTATTTCTAAGTATTCTGTTCCAGAAGAAGTCGTCCATTATGGGTTCCCCTTAATCACCCTTAAAGTTTTGGACAAGTTAAACATATACACGTATTTCCAAATAAATCTGTCCTCCAGCCACTGATTGTTATTCTGGATTTTTTTCAGAACTCTTTCTCATTTATCTTTTGTCTTTTTGATAGTGCTGTGGATGGAACTGAGTATTTTAAGCCAAAATCATAAAGAAAATGACTTAACCTGATGCTGTTACAGCTCTTCATGTGGAGTCCAAAATGACACTGCTCTTTTGCCTTGCCATATCCCGTGCAAACTTGTATCTAGTTGCCAGGGGAGAAGAAGGAGAGTTTCCCATCATTCTCTTTTTCCAATTCATGCTATTTCTTCCACTGAAAAATTACTTGGATTATTTGTACACTATTTATAAGTTTGCCTTATGCTGGATCAAAACTACTACTTCTTGAGTGCATAATTTCTTTACAGCCCATCTATAATTCCCTCTTCATTGGTAATTTGCAGCTTTTTGCGATGTAGAGTTATAAATGTCAGCAGCATGCTGAAGTTTACTTTCCTGATGAAAATATTAGGAAAAAAAAAAATCAGCACACCCCTATCTATTATCACACCCATACCCAAACATCTCCTCACAGTTCAGTATATGGTACATCTTTGCAACACTGTATTGAGGTTCCTAGTATACAATACTGGGGTTTCCAGCGTACTGTAAGCCATGTTTGAGAGGGAGAAGCCTATGTGGGAGCCGGAGCAGCAGTTCGGTAGCTAGCAGGAGGCAGCAGCTGGGCAGTACGCAGCCTGAGAGCTTCCCAGGGAAATAGCTTGCTGCTGGCAGGGTGTCATTAGTAGCAGCAGGAGGACATAAGGAGGCAGGAGACACAACAAAACTGCATATGTGACTGGCAGAAGACTGGTGTCAAATGCTCCCAACAAGGCCCACCCCATACGATCATAACCCTCATTTGAGATTCAGCGCCAGGGCTGGTAACACTGCCACTGTTAAAGAGTTAATTGTGCTTGAGGGAGTTGCCCTATTTGTTCCCAGAAAGCCATAAAGCAGTCGCGTTACTGCTGCAGACCCTGTGTGTTAAACGAGGGCAGCCTGGTAACGAGAGCCTGCAAAGCCTCCCGCCTCCAACACCTACAGCGCTGGGTGCTGAGCTGGGGGAGATCTGGCTGGGAGCGGGCATCCTCACCCGCCATCAGGGGACAGGTGCTCCACAATAAACTCCCAGCTTTCCTAGCAAAGCCAGCTTGAATTCATTTTTCAAGTATGATTTTTATGGAATATGATTTGAAACCTTAAAAAAATCCACTACATTACATCTGCTGCCTTCTCTTCAGCCATTCCTTTTATAAATCTGTCCTAACTCAAGTTTGCATGGCAAGATTTTTTTTCATAAGACCACAGTGTTTGTTGCTTGGGGCCTTAGAACCTTCCAGATGTTAAGCAATCACCGTGCAATGTTTCTAGTATTATTCACTAGGAACAGAAATTTTGCTTAAGAGAGACTGATGCCAAGTACCGTTCTTTTTTCTTCTGAAAATTGGTGAAATGTTTGATTAATAAATGCTCTTCAGTTTCCCACATCTATTGTGATGATAATTTATGCTAGAATTACAATAAGTGTATCCCATGCATTCCAGAAACTACAGCAGCATGCACCTAACATCCCTTGACCCCTGCAGCGAACACGAATGATTTCCTGTATTCACTTATAGTTTCTTAATCAAACCATTTTCAATCAAGCTATCTGTTTGCAAGGTCACAAAGGCTGTTTTTATTAGCGTGCGGTGTGTTGTTACGTTAGCTTGCAGACTGTTGGCAAGTGCAACACGAGAGCTGGAGGTACGTTGCTTGATGAAAACAAGTCCACTGAACATGTACGTTTTGCTTAGGTAAGCTGACAATACCAAGGAGAAAAAGCAGGCCTGGAGTAGCCCCCGTGCTATAATTTGTGACTTCAGGAGCTCTGCAAGTCTTTTCAGGTTATTACACAAACTTAACAAGAATGAGAGCTTTTCAGAGTATGAGATTTTTACTGCAGTTCATGCACGCGATTTTTTCTCCGCTAATACAGACAGTAAGTTGGCTATATTAATTGGCTAGCTTTTCAACTAACTAAAATTCCTGGGACTCTGCCTGACTTCCTTGGAAAAATTGAAGCTGTTTTTAAGGAGGTTCTGTAAGAAAACGCAGCGCAGTGGGTTTCACTAACTTTGGCCGGCTTATTAGGGAAAGGCTTGCAGTTACCCTCAGGCATGAACTTGATTACATATAGAGTAAGAAATACAAAATAAATCATGTGCTTTAATTCTAAATTACATTATTTGATGTAATAAGAACTTCCATACCAGATCAAATCTAAATTAGTTGTCTGCCACTAGTAATTCCCAGATGTCTGAGGAAATTGCCCTATTCTTCAACCTCCTTTCCCCCCTCCACAAGTATAATGGATAATTATATAACAACCTGGCTATGGGGGAAGTTATTTTCTAACCTCAGGCTGGTGGCTGATTTATGCCCTGAACTGTGAACATTTATATCCATTATGAATTTTTATTAGGTCCAATCTAATTCCCCACATAAATGTATGAATATGTATGTATAACCTTTTACTGAATCCCGTTAAGCACTTGGCCTCAATGATACCATTTGCCAGCACGTTTCGCGGGCGTATTACTTTTGCCAATTTTAAATATATTGCCTTTTACTTTCATTATCACACTCGGTGTTTACTTGGGGAATGTATCAGCGGTAGCAATAACCCCCAATATCCTTTTTCCCCAGTCACTCCCTGCCCTGAACAGCTCTGAAGCCTGCAGCCCCAGCTGGAGCCTGGGTGCCCGCGCTGGACCAGAAGGTAGCAATCTCCGGCCTGCTGACATTTCCTGCTCCATCCCCTCATAGACCAGACCTCGCCTTTTACCTTATGGGTTGATGAAAGGCAGAGGGATGATGCTTGCACTAAATGAAAAGGTTAGTGTCTCTAGGACTACTATCATTCTGCTGCACCGTGACTTCCTGAATTTGCAAGTGTCATTACAATTTAACGTCAAGAAAGGAGTTTATTTTGGGGGGAAGAAGTTGGTTTGGACTATGGGAAAGAAATTAATTTTGATTTGTTTTGGGTCAAGTCAGAGAGGTACTTTTGTGAAATACTGGTGAGGGAGGGCTTAATCTTGGGGTGGACTATTACAGCTACATTTTATTGTGGGAGGAGGGTAGATTATCTTTGATTACGGGGAAATTGGTTATACCTGGTAAAACAAGGTTGGATTAGGAATGATTCTGAATAGAAAAGTAAGAACTGTTTTACCTAAGGAAGGAATTTCACTGTATGTCTATGTGGGCTGACTACTGACATGAAAAAGTGGTCAGGTTTTGACCAGAAGCAAAAGAAGATGGGACAGACTGTAAGGAAGACCATGCAAAAGAAGCAAGAAAAGACAATCTTGTCCTTTCTCCTCTCAAACCTGCATGTTACTGATGGTATCTGCATTCACAGATATTTGAAAGGCAAGCAGTCCCCAGGGTGGCCAAAGGGAAGAGGCACCCTTGCAAATCAAACCTTGAATAAGCACCTGTAATGAAAAGAAGGCTGTGAAACCGACTTCAATATTCCATATATGAAAAATCTGGAGTTTGTGAATCCTCAAAACACACTCCCAGTGAGGAAATATTATTGGGCTGAAAAAGTTCATTTACAGAGAATGGGGATATATGCAAAGCCAACAGAGACGTTCGGAGCAGTTAAAACAGACAGCAGAAGTCAAGAAGCAGTAACTGCACACAGGGAACTTTGGTGACTAGGGTCACTATAGGGCATCTGTGGACTTAGCCACAGAGTTTCAATTTTGGTGTAAATTCTTTAGTTTGGGAGTGCAGAGACATGGTCTCCTGTTGGTTCACTTAATTATATAATGAACAGCTGTGAAGTTTTTCTTTGGATTAAAATTTCTCTGGAACTCAAGGTAATTTAGATCTGAGCTTCTGGCTCCAGTCCCTTTCCGGCTTGCGCTCGATATAAATTACTGCCCTAGAACCATGACATGTTCAATTTATCCTCCATTTTAGATGGCTGAAAAGTGCATGCATAATTCTGTGCATACCACACTTTCTGTAATCTACTGTGACAAATAGACCAAATGACTGAAACTGCTAGGTAAGACGCTTTATTTTAGTCATGAGCCCACACCCAGCCTTAGTTTAAATACCAGGCAAAAAAGACATTTGAATTATTTGATTTGAATCAATGCCAAATTCAATCTTATGCAAACTCAGAAAGAGAGAGGGGAAAAAAGTCTTGGCATAAACCCAGTGATTTATGCGTGGGAACATAAGGCAATAACAAGCAGCAAGCGATTCAATTGTAATGACAGGAGCGGACCACCATGAAAAATCTGACAACTTTTCATCGGAGCTACTGTGACTGAGGGATTTGGAACAGGGTGATATTTTTACACACGGATAATGACTACAAGAAAAGTAGGCTTTTCCAATTCCACCTTCTACCAAAAATGCTGGTCAAGCTCTGTATGCCATGCTCCACTCACACTGCTGTGAGGTTCTCCATTGCCCAGTACAATGGAGGATGACAAATATTCCCATTCTGGAGAGAAAAATAGCGAATAGTTATACCACACCTGTCTGAGAGGAATGTATATATTTTCATGAGCTAATTCCAAATAACTATGTTAAATTAAGAGCTGTATCCAGAAATGATGAACCTTAGTGTTGAGTTTTGATCTTCTGGGTCAGTCTGATTTGCCCATTAGTGCTGTGAGTTCAGGTGCAGGGGGCAAAGTCACCTGAACATCCCTCAGGGAGAAAGCAGGCCTGCCTACAATTTTGTCAGTGTTACACATCCCACAGGGATAAGGTTTTCCAGGAGTATTTTTACTATTTTTCTTAGGGCTTTCTTTCTGATGTAGCAAGCCTTTCTTACAAGGCTGTGTTTACATAACCAAATGCTAGGAGTTCAGTTCAGAAAGGCAGCCGAGACAATTTTTTAGCTGCAAAGATAATTCCAACATTCAACACAACCCAAGAAAAGAGACCGGGGGGTAGTTGCCTAGAAAGTTCGTTCCTGCAGTTCTCTTTGGCCACTTGTACCCAGAGAGACTCTGAATGAGCCTTCTCTGAAGTTACGCTCAGAAAGGTCTGACTCTTTAAGCAAGTTTGTCCTCAGCCAGAGACCTATCCTCTAATTTGATGCCTCTCAGTAGAAATTTTTTTTTCTCTGAATTGTGATGCCAAACAGTTGTCTGCTTTGTTGTTTTTTTTCATAGAAAGGCACCTGTTCAGTTTTAGATACTGTTCAGCCTGTTCCACTTCAGTGGTCTGCACTACTCCTCCGAGAGCCCTGAGCTTTTCACATATTTCAGGCTGCCAGCTCTCTTATGTGCTTTTCCCCAGCAGCCAATTTTGCTCTGAAGCTCTTACGACTGAGCCAACTTCCATTCCTTCATAAAGGGATACCCTCTTGTTATTGCAATTGAGGAGTTCCATAAGAGGCTTTTAATGTCTCCAGAGTGTTGTTATGTACGATAAAATCTTGACTTGAGCTTTACCTAACACTTGTTCATGCAATATTCATTTATTGGCAAATTGCATTTGTTTCTGCTGTTGACAAATACTTTTAGGTTTATCTCTAATACCGCAAGTACATGATCAGATTAATATATGACTGAATAAAATGTTATATGCTCTGTTTGAGTAGCAGAGGCAGCTCCAAGCCTGAATTCACTACAATGTACACTGCCATCTTGTGTTCTGAAGTTCTAGATAATATAGAAATGCACACTATACATATAGCTTTTCACAGGTTTTGGTTTTGTTTTGGTTTTTTTTTTTGCTATCTGAGCGGCACATACAAGGTTATCAAAAGATGTTTACTGTAATTTTCTTTTCCTTCTTGTAAAATGTAAAATAGTCCTGAAAATAGCAAGTCTCACTGGTGACTCTGAATTCATCAGTTCTAAGGATCCATTCCACTTATTTAGCGATTTGTGGGTAACCCAGTAAAAAAAGAAGACTGCAGAGAAAATTCTGCTACAGCCAAGCCATCCTCTTTTTCCAGCAATAAGGTCCAATATGGACTCCAAGGAATAGCTCTGTTGCAAGACAGCCTCTGAGCTGGTGTAGAGTTGCCAGAGGAGTTGTACGCCAAATGCTTCTCTTCTGCAAAAAGGGCCTATGATAGAAAAGAGGGAAGACTTGTCTTCTTAGCTGGAATCTCTGTCCCTTTGGAAAAACTGTAGGCTGAGCAAAACTAGATCATCCCTGAGGCTGTTCCAGTATGCACCAGAGTATTGGTCACTTGGTTGAAAGAGGACCTAAAGTGACATTTACTTACAAAATGAAGAAAGCAAATCTAATATCTCTGCCCCATGGTTCAGATCACAAAACCAATGACACATCTTGGTGGATGAAATAAGTACTGCATGCTCTTCCTCTAAAAATTATCATTCCTTCATAATGTGCTAATCAAAGAAGTCTTTTTGTACGTGCATACTTCCAATTGCTTTCACTGTATAATAGTATTTAGCTCTGCCTTTTTATTATGCTTTTATTAATTCCAGCTCCTCTCTATAGTTGTTTACTATTGCAAACATGTAGGAGCACTCTTAAACACAGCTTTGAACAATAGCTCTATAAAACCCAAAGGATTTATTCCATGCAGCTGCTGTTGCCTGAAACAAGCATAAGCATGAAAGGGAAAAAGGTGCCAAAAATCAAATACTAAGCTTAGAGACACCTGGGGCAGGGCAGGAAATAGTAAAAGCCTATCAAGATAACAGATGCCAAGGTAGGGCAGAATGGCAGAGAACTTTACCAGGGGAGAGAAGCACACTCGGCCTTTCTTGCTCAGAAGTTCCCCTCTGGTTATTTGCTTTCCGTACCAGAAACCTTTCATTCCACCTGTTTTGCATTTCTTGGCCCATTTGCACATACTTTTGTATGTGAACTTATAGTATCATTTGCCACCTCTGAAAGGCAAATGCTCATGGCACCCGTTATTGACTGGTGCAGGCACTGTCTCCCAAGGTTACTTTTTACGGCTTACACGCATAATATACCACGGCACAACCCCCTCTCTTGTGAAATGAGCAGTAGGAATAATTCGAAAAAGCGTTTGCTTCTGTAATGATACTTTGATAATACTTTACTGCTTTTTAGACTTGTCTTCAAAAGGCAACGTGCGTATTGTGGTCTGCTTGCATAACCTCCTGTTTCAGTAAGAGGAGAACATTAAAACTGTTTGCGCAACACACTGCAGTCAGTGTTTAAGGAAAGAAAAAAGCTTGCTGAAAAGGACTTTGTCATTTCAAAATCTGGAATGCTTTGCTAAGATTGTTAATGCTATTTTATTTACTTTATCTGCCTGCAAGATTCCTGCCAGTTTTCTTAGTTTTCTAGCATAGAGTCATACTTTTTTAATTTACATTCTTTGCTGTGTTGCCATCTGAGAGATTTTCAGAAAGAAAAAGCTAATTGGCTACATATGAGGAATAATAAAACAGTAACTCAAATTGTGCTAGAAATTATGTCAAATAAAGCAGGAAACTGTCTTCTGTAATCTCTATACTACAGTAATCTCTGTACATATAGCTCCCTGGTGATTGAAGCACTGGCTCTAACAGTCACGGGAAAAGCAGAAGAGGGAAAACTACTACAAACAGAGCAGGTCTGGGAGGATGTCCTGCTTTCGGCTGGGATAGAGTTAATTTTCTTCCTAGTAGCTGGCGTAGTGCTGTGTTTTGGATTTAGGTTGAGAATAACTTTGGTAACACACTGATGTTTTAGTTGTTGCTAAGTAGTGCTTACACTAGTCAAGGACTTTTCAGCTTCCCATGCTCTGCCAGGGGCACAAGAAGCTGGGAGGGGGCACAGCCAAGACAGTTGATCCAAGCTGACCAAAGGGCTAATCCATACCATATGGCGTCATGCTCAGTATATAAACTGGGGGGAGTAGGCTGGGGGACAGCGATCACTGCTCAGGGACTGGCTGGGCATTGGTCAGCAGGTGGTGAGCAATTGCATTGTGCATCCCTTGTTTTGTACATTATTATTATTATTATTTTATTTTTTCCCCCCTAATTCTCTCCCCCATCCCACTGGAGAGGGGGAGAGTGAGCGAACGGCTGTGTGGTGCTTAGCTGCCTGCCAGGTTAAACCACAACAGAGGAGAAATGATGTCTCTGGTGTCTTCAGTTCCTGGAGATGTGCGTTGACACAGCCTGTGGCTGTGGTCAGCCTAAGCCTCTTAAGCACCCCATGCTCCAGCTTTTGAGTGTCTGCCAATGGTTGCCATACTGCCTTAGACTGCATAACGTCCCAGCAATGGATGGAAGTTTGTTGTTTCCATTCCTAGTTTGTTTTCCATTAGGTAGTTCATGTTGGCATTGTGAGACCTTTACTGATGCTAGGAGATGCCTGTCCATCAGCCTGCCTATGCTGGTAACTACCTACTGTCTAAAAGTTAACAGTGAGAGAGAAAACATCAGGAGTAAGTCTAAGCATGTGAGTTGAACCTGTCCCCTCCAGATAAGTAATTGGCCATTGCAGTACCATGTCTGAGCTGCTAGGTTAATCCTGAATGTGAACTTTGGAGAAAATACTAGCTCAAGTTTAAACTTTCACATTCCCCTCTAGCAGCACCCTCCGACCACCTAAAGTCACAGGCATTATGCAGAACTGCAACCACTGGGTGCAGCTGGGTCCAGTGAAACCTGCAATGCCACTGGGAACAGCAATGAACTTTCAGAGAAAGAACAAGATCAGGGTGTGCCAGATAGAGCTTCATTGAACAAAACTTCAAAGCATTTGTTTATAGTTTTTGCTGTAATTAAGCTTAATATTTCTAAGCTTTTCCAGGGATACAAAGCCTGCCGTTTCTGTTACTGCAGCCTTTCACACTCCTGGTAGAAGTAAACCACCACACATCCCTGGAGCAGGCGCTACACTTTCCAGAGGCCTTTTACTACTCAAAGAGAGCTGTCGGAAGAAAAGGGAGATCCACCACAGAGCACAAAATAATTGGGCCTTGAATTTAAAGATACCATAGGCTTTTGTTTTATGTTTTAACAAAGCTGCCTTTCCTTTAAAGTGTTCATCTGCCGAGCTATAAGTGTTAGGAAGAAAGCTCTGCTTAGGTTTATTTTCTGTTACCAAGATCAATTGGCCATCTGCTGGGTAAAAGGGAAGCTGTGCTTTGTTGCATTTGGAAGCAAAGGTCACAGATAGCACACCCCAGTCCTTTGCCAATGACATGTTTTGGCTGTGTCTGATCAGAAAAGGTCTTGTTAACCCACCCTGCTCAGCTTACCAGATCTCCTTAGATCAGAACTCAGTATTGTGCAATTTTAAATGGCTTTCACATGGAGATGCTGTCTATGTGAGACTCTTCCTGTCCCCAGATGTGGTAGGATATAGGAAAAGATAAGGCTTACTTTTTGTCACCAGATTTTGGGGTACAGCTTCAGCCTCTGTGTTCCAGCACATGTGGTGGGGATGTCTGTACTGGCTTGGGACCCACTGCCTGCGCTGCCTGGCTGGTGCCGGGACTACCTGCAGGGGTTTTCAGGGCTGAGGACATCAAAAGCTCGCCACAGAGTTGCTAATTCGAATCAGCCCATCAAAGTTCAGCACTCCAGAAGCCTGGGAAATGCTTGTGTGCAGGGTCTGCTGACTCCGGAGTCTTGCTCCCACATTTAGTACATTTTAAAGAGTCCTAGGGGCAGTGTACAAGGTAAGCTGGAGTGGAAAATGAAGGGTTGACAGGGGAAAAAAAAATTGGAAAGCTTCTCTGTTAAATCCAGTCAAAACATAACTGACTGAAATCTCAAGTAAGATTGAGAAGGCATAAGGATCAAGTCTGCCTGTTTTATCATCGCCAACAATGCCGTACAAGTCAAGTAACAGCTACAGAAGGCAGGAATGCTTGGCAATTCTGGGATACACAGTATCACCAGGTAAAGAAATCTGAAGCAAATAATTTTTCCTTTTAATTTTTTAATGGTGTTCAGAAACTGGTTAGAAGGTACAATAAAATGTATTTAGACACTATAGCGAAAGTGTTTAGAAAATACTTTGCTAATAAACAAACACTTCAGTTGACTACAAAATAATTGCTAAAAAGCTTTCTGTAGAAGATACGTGCTATGTCTCTGCATTCCTGCTCCAAAAGCAGAGAACTCTCTCCACTGAAGATGCAAAAGCAGTGCTTTCTGCTCTGAGAGTTGGAGTGTTTGAGTGATGTACTGAGCATTAAACGAGGAATTTAAACATCTTATTGGAGGAATAAGACAGAATGATCCCTAGCCATTTAAGGAAAAATTCAAACTCAGAAGAAAAACTCAAATTAGGGACTCAAGAACAGGCATTTCAGCTCTGTCTTGCTTTCCTGCGTACCAGGAGTCTAACCCTCTCCACTGCAGCTGAAATTCGGTATTTAAATAGGGGTAAGGCAGTTTTAGTGCTCTTGGCCCAAGCTGCTTTGTACCAAGATGTCCAGGGTAAGTGCTGTTATTGTCACAGCAACACAATCGTCCTGATAAATGTCTCAATTTTCTAACTCTCCCTCTGCTGAATTTATGATCATGGTTTTATTCTTCCTTCAGTCACAAGGTTGTACTATTATCCTCAACTGCCCTCTTTAAAACTAATCCATACATTGGCCAGGAGGGAGTGCTCTAGCAGGGGAGCCAACACTATTATCCTAGAGTCTTGCTGTTCCAGCAAGCTTGGGAATAATTGCCCTGAGGTTTCTCACCACGACGCTTTCTGTTCACAAGAGCATCAGGAACCACTCAGTACTTTTTATGCCTAGTCATTAGGTATATTTACAGTAGTACTTTCTCCCTCAAAGTTTGGCACTGCTTTCTTTGCCCCCACTTTCTGTTTTACAACTGTTCCTTTGCCCCTAAACTTCCAGTGCTGCAGTGCTGAGGAGCCATGAACACAAGGACAGTTTGTTTTTTTTTGCTTCTCAACACACAAAGAATATTGTGTTAAAGAGAAAATAAATTCTGTTTTTCTCTCATTTGAAAATGCCTACCTTCTTCAGCAATATCATTGCATGTAATGGAGCAGTAAGCTGGTCCCCTATCAAACAAAGAAAGCAGTAGAGATTAATTATCTCACAAATATTTTGGAGAATCAAGCAGTTCACCCATTTGTGCTGCTCCATTTCCCATGTTTTCAGCTGAAAGAGCAGGCTGCTGTCTAAATTGATGGCATCCTTTTCAGCTGAGACCAGCTTAATCTATTTTGTGTTCTTCAAAAAAGGAGCTGCCTTTGTTATCCCTTGTATGCACCACATTTCTCTATTGAAACAAAGCACTGGTGAACAGCATTGGCTTGACAGTGCCCGAGACTGGAGCCCTCAGGTCTGGCAAGGCAGCAGCCATAGCAGCATTTAAGGTGTCCTGCTGGTGCAAATTCAGCAGGATGAGCTGAAGCTATGCTTTAATTTTAAATACTTACTTAAACTTCTACAATACAATAATCAAATATGCAGATGAATTCAAATCACATCATAATCGGGAAGGAAACAAAATTTTTAAAATTTTAAAAAGTTAAAATCAACAAATACCCAATAATTCCAGAAGTGAAGGGGAGACAGTCTGCCAGGTTGCCTTCTAGTGACTCTCACGATTCAGTCTGCTCTAGCCGTGCTTGCTTACTTATAGGTAATGATGCTTTTTAACTGTTCTTTCCCATGACTGTCCACTCCACCCTTCTCCAGGAGGCTCTCGCTCTCATCACAAAGACAGTTTAGCTGCCTGTGGAGCAGCTGCTGAACTGCTCCGGTTTATAGCCTTGCATATTCAGATAAATTGCCACTCATTCCTCTTAATATACTGTGCTGTAATTTGCAAAATCCTGAAAATCATCCCTTTTTACTAGCATCTCTGATGTTAAAACTGATTTTAAAAACTGCAACAGATTTGCATCTGAGCAGAAATGTTGCTTTTACTCATACAAATACTCTGTTCAGCTGCCTTTGACTCCCCAGCCTAAATTATAGTTGAATCAACATTTGTTTTGTTTCACCCAACGACAGAATTAGCTACATTTGTTCAAACTTCCTTGATTTACTCCTTGATCTCATTATTATTACTTCAGCCTGTCTCCTCCTTCTGGTTTTTGTTTCTCAGATGGCGCAAAACTGAAGAGCTTACACCCAGGTCGGGGAACAGAAGAATGAAAATGAGGTGTGGCAGGTGCATGCTTCTGGCCAAACCAAAATGCAAATGCCACAGTACTGGCATAAGGAAAAGTTAGCTGAACGTAAACCAGGAAATCACTCCCTTTCTGCTGTGGTTAGCCACGAGTGCAACACCACGTGGTGGATGGCGCTCACCAGCCTGGGGTTAAGTTCCCTGTTCACAGGTCTGTGCCTCCGGTTCCTCTTTTGGTGATGGCATTTCCCCCTTCCCATTACTCCATTCCTCGAGGAACAGCAGAGGTACAAAAGAAACATGGCACAAGGACACAGAAGATCTTGTGTTCATGGCATTGGCAGTCTCCTGCTGAAGTTTTCTGTGGCACAAGCACATAAAAACACATTGCTGGATCTCCATTTCGCCTCCATTATCTTTGCCATATAATTGCCGGGGGTGCTTGATCCCCTCTTGGCAAGGAACATGAAGAGATCATTAAATGCCTAACACCATCACCTGTTTGTGTCTACATTCTGCCTGACTTTTATCTAATCTATTCTTATCATCTTTGCATATGTTCTTGAATGTCTTTTTCAACTTAGGATCCTGCAGCATGTCTCTCAAACTGCAGGTGAATTGTATTAGTCCCCTGTCTCAGTACATACAGGGAAAACATCTTTGTTTTGTCAGAAGGCACCTCTGATTTGGTCATGCAGAAGGAAGTTGGGCCAAACTAGGAAGGAATAACAAAGCATTGCAGGAAACTTTTGAGGAGCGGACTAGGAGGGAAGTGAATATCTCCGAGGGCTGAGCAAACATACAAGTACAGTGGATTGGGAGAGCGGTGGCTGTTCGGATAAGAGCACATATAGCTTAGTGCATAAACTGCAAATCTGCTGCAGGACATCGGGACACAGCTTAACGCACGCCCCCAGCAGACCTTAATGGCAGGGATAGTATTCACTCTTAGCTGTGTGTTGAAAGACTATGGATCTGAATTATAAAAGGTTATGGGTGCCTGCATATATCAGAGCAAATGCAGAGGCTTCAGAGCAGTTGTATTCTTTCTACCATTTTCACAAAGCACTTATCATGCACTGGGAAATTCAGATGCTTAATAAAATTCTCTCTTATTAGTTATAAAATTTTAACTTTCCCTTAGTAGCTACCTTTACAGGACAACTGTACTATGGGAGATAATTATGGAGTAATACAAGATCCTATGAGGATAATGGAAGTTATTACTGAGGCAGAGTTAACAGTTTTAATCTAAGCTGTAGATGTTTCATTCTGCTCTCACATCTACTTCCCTCAGGATCATGGAAAAACCTATCATTTTAAGCAAAGGAAAAAAAAATCTAATCAATTGTTTTGCGTGAAAAGTGACAAAAACGATGACACAATTTGAAGGGAACCCTAAAAGTAGAATCAAACACTTCAGTCAAATACAACACATTTAAAGAGTGTTTTGTTCATTTTAAAGAGGCACATGATGATTTATCAGCTTCCACCTGGGAACAGTTTTTGCAAGGTCTATTCAAACACTCTGCCTGTCCCAAGTACGGTGTTTATGCAATTACTTTGCTTAATCGTGTGTCTGATGTTGCATACCTTGGTATTCCCTAAAGCATACTTAGGTAATTGTCTTAAAATGTAAAAGACACTAGAAGAAATTGCTCCTTCTCATTAAACTCCGAGGAAGGATTTGCAATAGCTGATTTGTTAAGCTGATCTAGGAAAGGGTTTTTTTGAGTTAGCGACAACAGTTAAGTGTTACAGTTTTAAGAGAACTATGTCAAACATTTCTGCTAAGTTATCTGATAAATGTCCATTTTCCGGCAGTAAAGAATTCTGTAATAAGATTCAGTCAAGAACTGCACAAATACACTAGGCTTTTCATCAGCACCTTTTTCATATTTTAATTAAGCAAGTAAAAATCCAACCGACTTAAACTGCATTCAAGCACAATCAGCCTTCTCCATACCCGTGTATTTCTCCTCCTCCTGAGATGCTCTTTCTCACCCAGAAATTGTAGAGCTCGTCATACCTATAATCTCTGCCAAAGGATACATAAGGATTGAGTTTCTAATTAAAACCCAAGCAACACTCTCTTCCACATTACAGTTTATATGTTATATACCCTTAGGAGTAAAACGGGGGTTATTAGAACCAATAATATGTCTAGGGACATAAGCAAGGGAAATACAGAATTAAGCAAATCCCGTTATTAGGTCCTTCTTCCTCCTTTAAATTCTGAGAAATTGTGGCAGATTGGGAAAATTTTAGTACAAGAACTTTAGTGCATCAAACTACATACCCAGAATGGATTATTTAGCAAAAAGCTATAATACAATCTAGCTTCCATTATCTCCCCAGCAGATCAAATGTACACAGAGATCCTAGCAGTACCCTGAGTTGATCTCACACTCCATTCACATTAGAACCCCGGAGACAGGAGAGTGCTAGGATATAGGATTATCAGGACAAATTGTTGAACTTGATCAGTGTTTACTACATCCAGCTCCTCCTGCCTCAGTTCCTCATGGAATGTTTCTCTACTGTCTGCTGGCTATCAAAGCAATATATTTTGGGAAAATATAGAAGGGCATCTTTCCTTTCCGAACATACATAACTATCCAGATGAGAAAAGTATCATAATTATATGAATTACATGCCTCAAAAGGAAACTACCAACTCTATTCAGGAGAAATTAATAAACCAGGCTGAGAAACACAATGTTCTTTCGCAAAAGGGGATTTTCAGAGTTGCAACACTTCCTGCCAGACTCTTCCACAGGAGGGCATAAAGCTGGAATGAAAAATGGAGGTTCTGAAAGTAAATAAAGAGAACTGAGAATAGTTATGAGATGAAGTCACAAAGACAAAATGCAGGTGTACAGGAGTTGCAACAGCCAGGAAAGTGTAGAGGCAAATAGTTTCTATAGAAGCTCCCTTGTCATGCTGGGCAGTTACATTTCACTTTAATTGACAGCTCTCTTAAAAAAGGGGAAGGAGAGGAAGTCTTGGGGCAGTAAAAAAGAGTGTGCAAACCACACTTGAGCTCCTTTGGGATCGCACCTTGAAAGCTAACTGTCTGTAAATGTCAAATTATGCTTACTTTCACCGATAAAGCTGCAGGAAGCCATATGTGGTAACTATGTTTGGTTTTACTGAACTCCCTCAATAAATAAATATGAAAGTCTCTTGACAGGCTTTTGACATACGTTGTGGAAGAGCTGAAACTGGGCAGGGCTATACATCTCTACACAGAGTTTTATAGGAAGCTTGCCTTTCTTCCCTTCAGTTATTTGGATGCAGCAGGAATGTCATTACAGTAGGACAAAGGTGGTGAAATGAGTTCACTGGTAACCTGTGAACCATGTACACCGATAAGCATATCTGCCACTGTTGCTACCAGTGACAGAGTTTAACTGGTTTTACTACCAGAAGTAATCAGAAGAAACAAATAGAAATGTGTCTTTCTCAGTTTGCAAAGGGCAACCTTGAATTGATTGATGCACAAACTCATCCGTGCATGCAGCTAACAATTTAGCAAGTATTTTTCTTTCATGCAAAATGTGATATACAGAAAAGTCAGTTATTACTAGTACATAGATGATAATAATACCTTACTAATAACTCTGCCTTGGGGCACCAGTGGAAGGCTTAGTGAAGTCACAGCAGTTTCACAGAGGAGTCAATATGCATTTTATAATATATTATAGGCAAGGATTTAGCACTTGCTTCTCAGTGATCAGCTCTTGTTCACATACAGACTTACATCTAAACTCCAGCATTTCTAAGCTGTTCAGATCATCTTGGTGCCAGAAAGCTGCAATAGTTGATTATCTTTGATATTTGCTCTCTTTACCACGAGACAGTTGACCACCATGTACAAAAATGTATATATTTTTTTTGCATGTTTAAAGAGAGAACATGCTGCCCACTAACCTTTTCCATATAAAAAAAGGTCAGCTTCTACTTGGCCCATGCTCTGCAGGCTTTTATCACCTTTTTCCCAGTTTCAGTTCCTCCTATCCTTGTGTAACCTTCCCAAATCCAGGCTGATACTTGCCAATGGCTTGAGGTCCTGCAGGCTTCTCCCTCACTGTAAGCTCTGAGACCTGGGCCTTTCTCTTTCTGTGGCACTGAGGCCTACAAGCCGAGCCTCGTATTGCCATAAGCTGGTAGTGGATGGATGGATGCGGTGCCTTTCCTCCAGGGTCTCTGCTGACTCTGTAGAATGGTACCAAGCCTAAGCAGGTCTTAGACAAATTGGCTCCTTTCAGGAAAACTTCTTGGCCCATTCAAGTATCAACAAAACTCCTCCCAGAGCATGAATTACTTTGTGCTGAATGACATGTTCACGAATGGGTGTAAGCTTTCTTTTTCTTTTTTTTTTTTTTTCCTCTGGCAAAAAAATGACTAATCCAGAGGTAACCTCAAGGGCTTATGCCCTTTTCCCCCTTGTATTGCCTCATCAGTTTCTTCTGAGCCCGATTCAGCTGTGGATGTCCCACACCCATCCTGTACCTAGGGCAGCCAAAACCCTACCTCGTCTGTAGGCGGTGGCTTTTTGTACAGGGATACAGAACAAAAAAGTGTTCTAATATATTAGTGTCAATCACATCTGAATAGTAGTTGAACTGGAGAAAGCAAAAACACCTAAAACACAGCTTATTCAAGTAGGCATTTCCTTCTGGTTTGCAACTAGTGCCATGAAGCGAAGACTCTTGAAAAAATTAGTTTCTAATTTCCCATCTTTCTAGAAAGCAAGGGATTCTTTACGTTCATTTTCTCATTGGCTACTATTATGATAATGTTCTTCTGTTGCCCTCAGAAGCAGTGAGGTGAATTATCTCGTAACTCAAAGCTGTGCTACTTTGAAAGTGAAAAGTAAATTAAAAATCCCACAACGTTTTTCTTCTATTTAGTCAGTAAAGGAACAGCACAAGCATGAACTACAGCACTGACAATTCCTGCTAGTTTCAGCTGGGACCAGGAACTTTCTCAGGTTTCAGTAAGACTTCTTAGAAATTTTTCAAAATTCTTTTTACAGTTTAATATAGTACTCTACTTTCTCTTCTAGATGTGTGTACAGTTGCTGTTTCAACAACTTCTAAGTTGCTGAAGCTTCTAAGGCCGGATGTGTATCCCATCACTTTTCCACATCTGATACCTACATCTCAAGGGCTCTCATGCTGCATTACATGATTTTCAACAATCTGTTGACGAACTTCATTCAAGGCAAGAAAATTTATCAGAAGAGTCTTTTCTTTCCACAGCCTGTGTATGGGCTGCCCAAAAGTGTAGCGTTTGTCCTGAGCAGCATGTTTCCTCTACGCTCTCCCACGGGACTACTGTATAACAGAGCTCTGAGACACCTGGTTATGAAGACCTCTCTGAAAGTTTAAAGTATTTTGGCTACTTTATTTGGTATTACACTGTAAACTCTCTTTAAAACTGTGTTTCTTGAAAATGCCAATGTGCAGAATTCTGGAAATGCAGGTCTTTGATGACAGGAAGAGTGTCACGTTGAGCTGGCATCTCACTCGTGCTTGCAGATGCTCTCAGGTATGTGGGAAGGACAGCTCATGGAACGGCGAATGCTGCTGCTTTGGCTCAGTAGTGATTAGCATCCTTCAATTCAAAATACCACATTGTAGACCTGCTGGTATTTTTACTAAAATCAGGTCTCTTTGGTGTCACAACCATATTACTTTCAAAATTGTTGTGTTTCCTAAGTTTTCTTTTCAGAACTTCTACTTAACAGATAAGACTTTATATGAATCAATTAGGCACATTTTTTGAAAATATGCCGGTGGTTGACTTCAGGCAAATGATGAGAAACAGCGACCTCACGATCCGCCAGTATATTATGTTACTGCTTCTTTTTATGAAGATTGCCATCCTTCCAAGAGAGCTGAGGATTACATGGTACTCAGCATTCCTACTGTAAGCAAAGACCCCTCTTGCACAAAAACGAGGTGTTGCTTAGCTATGCCTTTGCTCTGTGTAAGACAAGGGCTCTCACTGGTTTCCAAACCATACTACCATGACTTCTACCACCCCCAGTTAAATCTCCAGACACACACACACTTGATAATTAATTGGGAACTTTTTGGTTAATTAAGTTCTGAGGTGGTGACAAATACTGCTTAGCAGATACTAGTTGAATTCAATTGTTTACTGGGAACCTCTATGATTAGGATCAAATAAATGAGGAATGAGCTCATTATTGTTCCTTACAAGTGACTGTAATACAAAGAAACATTCCAGAAAAATCTGAAACCTACTACAGTGATTCTAGTGTCTCTTAGCCAGCATTCAACAATGTGTAAAGATTTAGGTAACTGTGACTTGAAGTCCCCCCACCAATATCCAGAACTTCAGTAAACAATGTGAATGGAAACTCCATCAAGAGACCCGTGTTTGTTCCCTACAGACTACTTCCACAGCAGCAGACAGTTAAATGTGGATGTGCATGAGTTAATTCAGAAAGTAGTATACAAATTATTCACAAGGGGGAAATTTAACTCCATAACCAAACTATCAAACTGCCGGAACAGCTGTTTATGTTGCAGTAATGCCAGAAATCTAACCTAAAGCTGAGACCCCACTGCAACTAGTGCAATTCCTTGCCCCAGGAAAATTACAGGCTATTTTCTAGTCAAAGTACACAAAGAGCATAAAATCAGTTAACAACAGTGAGAATAAAAGCAAAACAAATATTAAGAATACCTGGGTGGCTTTTAGGTACTGCTTTTCATCAGTAGGTCTTATAGGAGTTGATTCTATATTGTCACACAGTCCCTAGCTTATTTATCTTCAAATCAGTCTCTCTAGGGAGATACTGTTATCCCTGGTTTATATATGGGGAGCTATGACTCAAAGAGGCACCAATATTGCATGTGAAGTAGGGAACTGAACCGAAGTCTCACTGCTTGCATACAACATACTGCTCCCTGGAGAACTTTTGGCTAGATGCTGCTCCCTGGAGAACTTTCTGCTAGCTGCTTAGCTAATGGAAAGGTATCATGTTGAAGTAACATGAGAGAAATAGGTCCCTGAAAGAGATTCAAAAGAGCATAAGGGAAGAGTTTTACGAATTTTCACGTGATTTTATTTCATGTACCTGATAAAACAAGCATCGGGGTGTATGAGGAAGGAATGAACAAATAAATCAATGACAGGCTTTACAAAGGTATTAGTAAGCGCACAGATATTAGCATTCCACTTCAAGACTTCCAGAAACCTGGTTGGTTCCATCCAACTGCAAAAGCTCATCATGAAAGTAGGTCCTGTGTGACAACTGAGTAAGTTTCAACAGTGTGAGGAAAAAGAATCACAGGGCAAAAGTTGGAATTAATCTCAGTAGGTCATCTAGCCCATCACCTTGCCCTGAGCAGAACTGCTTCTAACGGTATCACCTCTGATAGATGTTATGTTGTCTGTTCATAATGCTGTCTCATGAAGGTGACTTCTTTCTCTACTTACGCAGACTACAATAGTTTTTAATTTTCACTGCTGTTAGAGAGTAGTCTAATGCTAATGCTGAAGTTGTATCTTGCAGTTTGAGCTCACTGCTTTTCATTAAACTCATAGCCAGGACATGAAGGGCAGACTGATTGCTCCCTTTCACTTCATAGCAGTCTGATGAAAAAACCCTCTTCTCGTCTGTTCTCCTTTACAATCTCTCCACTTTCCACACCTTTTCCCGAGTGGAAATGCAAAGCTGACCAAAGCACTCTGGTGCGTGATGATAAATTAATAAATTCCTTGTAGCAGACAGCACCCGGGCTTGGTATCACATCTGTATCTCCCCTTAAACCCCAATTCTTTTCCCTCTTCAAAGTGATGCTACAAGGTGAATCGCCACTCTTCCCACAGGGCTCGGACACAGCCAGGATTGACAGTTCTGTAGGTAGCGACGGCTGCCCCAGCTGCAGAAGGGGCTATACTCCCACCAGCCAGTCAGCGCTCATTGTGTGGGGTGCGTTTACTGGGGGCGGCTGCCGGGAGCCTGGAGCCGCTCTTCTCGCAACGCGCGGCGTGGGAAGAATCGCCAAGTTACGCAGGCAGAGGCGCCTGGCTCCGCAGCCCTCCACTCACCAGGGCCTTGTGACCCTGTCAACGATGATGACAACATCTGTCACTCCCGTAGGATTATCTGTCACCTCGTCAACCTCTGTCTTAAGTAACCCACCCAGGTTATTGCCGCTAATTAGCTTTTCATCACTAACTTGGGCAATCCTCACTTTTAAAAAACACGCACCTTTGCCTTCTCTCCAATCTGTTTGGAGATCGAAAGGGGCGATAATTATAGCACGAGACGTGAGAAATCTCCATTANGCCTGGGGTCGGGCGTGGGCTGACGGGGCCCGGGGGAGGCCCTGCGCGGGGAGCTGCGGGGCTGGGAGGTGTCGGGCAGGCGGCGGCGGCGGGGAGGAGGAGGAGGAGGAGGAGGACGAAGTAAGAGTGCTGAAGCGGTTCGCTGCTGTAGGGACTGGACGAAGCCGAAGGAAGGTGCTCTCCAGCCTCTTACTTGTTTCTGTAGTAAGTGGAGTTGTATCAAAGTGGCAAGCCGTTCGTAGGCACCTTGGTGACTGGCGCAGGGGTTCAATGTTTGCAAAATACTTTGAGGCCGCTTTAACGAAGAACGTGGCACGTGTGAAAAGCAAGGTTTTTGCATGGGCTTTTAGTCCTCCTCTGGTCGCAGACTTGTGAAACCTTCACCTTATGTGGATACTGCCAAAAATGTGTTCATATGTTAGGTTTGACCTCAAATTTCTTAGAAAGGAATAGTTTTAAGCATGTTAACTACCTGTTCTGTTTCTTACCGTATTCAGTAGAAAAGAATCTCAGGTCACATGAGACCAGGGGAAGACAAATAATCAAATTGTCTAGTTCAAAAGTTTTTCACTGGCTCTTGGATGTATTTTTCTAGTAAAATCTCTTAAGTGCTACAATTACAATACTGTTATATAGTTTCATGTAACTTATCATGAGGCCCATCTTTCTGCTGGGGCACACCTGTATTTGTTTTGTGATTTCCCCTTTCTCGGATGTGGATTTTCTATATGTGTGTTGGCTTGCTATCCTGCAAGAGCATTTTAAGGTTTAGGTTATAAACCGCCTACTGCTCTCCATTGAGTTGTGTGCAGGGGCTAGTATGTTAGCGTAGGGAGGCAGTGAAGAGGCAGATAGGGCAAGCAGTGGTTAAGAGAGTTGTTGCTCCTTTGAGGAAAGTCCATTCAGCCCATGGTCTGCTCTCAGCTCTTTTCAAGAAGAGAACAAGAGACAGTCTGAATTATTCTAATGGGCCATTTGTGGTCCAGGGCCACAAGCTGAACTTGCCTGCTGTGGGAGGACTGGGATGTCATGGGCACATAGTCATATGTTAACAACTTTGAAATCCCTCTCACTGAGCGGGATTTGATCCTCCTGCAGGAGGTGTGTCAAACAGTGCTGCTTATTGGGATAAATGGGTCATTCCAAAATGGTTGCCTTCCATATAGAATTTGTCTTTGGTTTGAATTGAAGAAGAAATTGCTGTTTCTGGGGGGGGGAGGGGAAACAAACAAAAAAAACCCCAAAAACAACAACAACAACAACAAAAACCCCAAAGAGTTTAGCTAGTTTTCAGGGATTTATTCTAAATGGGTTACTGTGTAATCTCTACAGCCAGTTATTGCATCCTTGAAGAGCAGGAGAAATAGGCTTTTGTGAAGATGCACGTGACCTGAAGGGCAGCTTCTTTCTCTGTGGAAACACAGACATAATGAACTTAACACTTGTACAAGTTATTGATATTGCTCTTCAATATTAGAATTTGCTATAGGATCCTGATTGTGGTGGGTTAACCTTGGCTGGGTGCCAGGTGCCACCAAACTGCTCTGTCCCTCCCCTCCTCAGCAGGACAGGTGGGGAGAAAATGAGATGGGGTGGGGAACTCAACCCTCATGGGTCAAGATAAAGGCAGTTTCATAAAAACGCGAAAGCTGTGTGTAGAAGAAAAAAAAAAAAAAGAAAACAAAGATTTTATTCTCTACTTCCTATCAGCAGGCGATGTCTAGCCACTTCCTGGGAAGCAGGGCTTTGGTATGTGTAGCGGTTGCTCTGGAAGACAAATGTAAATAATGAATGCCCCCCTTCTTCCTCCTTCCTCTCAGCTTTTATTGCTGAGCTGACATCATATGCTATGGAATATGCCTTTGGTCAGGCTGGGTTAGCTGTCCTGGCTATGTCTCCTCCCAAGATCTTGCCCACCCCCTGCCTTCTGAGGGGGGAAAAATGTTGGAGAGACAGCCTTGTTGCTGTGTGAGCACTGCTCAGCAGTAGTGAAAGCACTGGTGTGTTATCAACACCTTTCTAGCTATGAATACAAAGCACAGCGCTATGAGGGATGCTATAGGGAAGATTAACTCCACTCAGCCAGACTCAATACAATAATGGATTGCTATTTTTACTCTAAATAACTTGTTCTGGATTAAGAATAAAAATTACGTTGCTTCAGGGGGCTTATGATCAAAACGATACAATTGCTGGCTACTTTGCTGTGGGAGTGTAAGGGAGCTGCTGGAAAGCTTGGTCTGCATCACAGGTACAAATGTCTTGATGTAGCTAGAGCCCAGCCTTTTTGTATGTATAGAAACAAAAAAACTTTAAAGGGAGCTACATCTCTGTCTTAAGGTTCCCTCTGGATATCTGAGATGTGGTTGAAGCATGTTTGAGATGTTGCATGTGAAAATTCTGACATGTAAATATAGGTTGGATATGAGGATCTAGGTAGAATTTGTATTTAAGGATAATGCCCAGGTTTTGAAGTGAGTGATGGGGAGAAAGACAATTCTGTTGTCTATTCTGATTTGGAGGCAGCAGCTGATGAACACCTGAGTCCTGTTCTAGTGACTTCCAGCTAATCTGGAGCTGGTTGATCTATTTGTGAGACCTAGAAGGCTGATTGAAAAATCTGGTGAAAGTAACTGACCTATAGATGGCTACAGTGATACTGTGTGGCTTTTATCAGCAATATTAGGACAATCCAAACCCAGATGCTTTTTTGTTGCAGTCTTCTCAATGATGATTCAGCTTTTCTGCCTCTTTTGAACAATTACTCTAATTTTTCCTGGCAAAGCTGCAGCCAGAAGTACCTTAAGCAAAATTCTTATTCATGATGCCTGTTGCATTTTTCCTGTAGTGTTTGAAGTGGTGTCAAAGCTACAGACACTATTGTGCCAGATCTAGGTGCGCTCTCCTCAGATTGTATTTCTTCTGCAGAGTAGAAGACTTCCTATGATGAAAAAAACCAACTCTTTGCAGTATGTTAGGTGTATGTCTGATCACAGAAATTTTTTTCTGGCTGCTTATCCAATTGTCATTAGACAGTGACCTACAGAAACATGGCTTTCATATTGATAGTTTGTCATGGTTTAACCCCAGCCAGCAATGAAACACCACACAGCCACTTGCTCACTCCCCCCCCAGTGGGATGGGGGAGAGAATCGGAGAAGTAAAAGGGAGAAAACTCGTGGGTTGAGATAAAGACAGTTTAATAGGTAAAGCAAAAGCCATGCACACAAGCAAAGCAAAACAAGGAATTCATTCACTGCTTCCCATTGGCAGCAGGTGTTCAGCAATCTCCAGGAAGACAGGGCTCCAGTGTGTGTAATGGTTACTTTGGAAGACAAATGCCATCACTCTGAACATCCTGCCCATCCTTCTTCTTCCCCAGCTTTACATGCTGAGCATGATGTCACATGGTATGGGATATCCCTCTGGTCTGTTGGGGTCAGCTGTCCTGGCCGTGTCCCATCCCAGCTTCTTGTGCCCCCCTCAGCCTGCTCACGGGTGGGGTGAGAGGCAGAAGAGGACTTGACTCCGTGTAAGTGCTACTCAGCAGTAACTAAAACGAATCCCTGTATTATCAACACTGTTTCCAGCACAAAACATAGCCCCATACTAGCTACTATGAAGAAAATCAACTCCATCCCAACCAAAACCAGCATGTAGTTCAAAGACCAAACTGTTAAGGATCTTATCCAGCAATTTTTCACCACCAGTGAAGGGAGGAAGGAGAATATGCGGAATTGACTGACAATTTGTAGGTGCTCATCTAACTATCCCTGTTTCCAAATAAGAATGCCTCTAAAAGCTAAACAATGTGTTTGCAAATTGATGTGTTTAAAGATTGCAGTATGCTTCCTACTTTTTAAAATGATAGTTACTGAGATGGGACTATCCTTCAAAAATATAAGCAACTCTTATTCTTAGATGAGTATCCTCTTGAGGGAAATCTTGGGTACTGTGGGAGTGGAGAGATGTTATTTCTTGGTGGCATTCCTGGCTTGAATTTCATATCTTAATTCAGTGTTGCAGTGGAAGATGGGGATCATAGTTGTACAATGTGTGTTGAAGCCTTAACAGGATGACAGGCATACCGAAAAACTCACTAAAAAAACCAAAAAACTGAGTTGTGGAAAAAAACAAACAAAACAACTCTGCCTTGAAATTACTTTTTCTGAACTCTTATGTTGTGCTGTTTGCTTTTGTTGACTGGTTATCAGTAAGCTCATTTTGCTGGTCTTGCCAGCAAAACTTTTTTGAGTTAAAAACTTAGTTATTTTGAAGATTAAGTACATGAAGCGTTCAACTTGTACTGCTTTGGACACTGCATGTCTGAAGAGCAGCAATGAAGTTGGTGAGGGGTCTAGAGCACAAGTCTTATGAGGAGCAGCTGAGGGAACTGGGGTTGCTTAGCCTGGAGAAAAGGAAGCTGAGGGGAGACCTTTTGGCTCTCGACAACTACCTGAAAGGAGTTTGTAGTGAGGTGGTTGTGTTGGTCTTCCAAGTAACAAGAGGTAGGACAAGAGGAAATGGCCTCAAGTTGTGCCAGGGGAGGTGTAGATTGGATATTAGGAAAAATTTCTTCACTGGAAGAGTTATCAAGCACTGGAACAGGCTGCCCAGAGAAGTGGGTGAGTCACCATCACTGGAGGTATTTGAGACATGTAGATGTGTTGCTTAAGATGTGGTTTAGTGGTGGACTTGGCAGTGTTTGGTTTATGGTTGAACTCAATTATCTTAAAGGTCTTTTCCAACCTAAATGATTCTATGAAAACAATAAAGTGCTACAATTGCCTAGAACACAGTTGTACCGGAGTAACTGTTACGTATGCTAGAAAGTAAGAGTGCCTCAGAGGTGCAGCATGCACTGATGTTGATTTTGCTTTTACTATAATTCATTCAAATCAAACTTTAAACAATTTGGTCCTTGTTAAAAGGGAGTATTGATTGAGTGTAAATGTTGATTTGGTAGCTTGTAGGCTTAAAATTTTCTAGTCCTGGAGCAAGAGTAAGCAGGGCAGGATTTCCTGATTCCCACCCCCAATCTCTTTGTGGAGAAGCTTTTTTCTTGTGGGATGGAGAGGCTTGTGGATCTCTTAATTGTTATGGGCATACTGTTATCCAGGGTAAACTAAGGGATAGTGTATAGCCAGCTGCCTGCTCTGTATCAGGTTCACACCCAGGTTGCTCAGGGTACTGTGTTAATATTGCCATACCTTTATATAGACTCTTGCAATTCTTGCTGTAGTTGCTGGTAATGATTACATTAAGCAGCAATATGAATTACATCTCTTAGAGAGAGTTGATACTACTTGAATTATACAAGTAATATCAAAGAGGCTTCATATCTTACCACTAATACTTGGAGCAATCTTTATTTTATTGTTAGTACTTAACTCTTTAGACAACAGCGTTTAAGCAGCATTTGACACTAAACTGAATCCTGATATAGCTGACTTTTAAGCTTAAGGTGGTGGAAGCTTACGGCAAAGAAGGAAAGGGCTGGTGCCCGTAGAGAGTCTTAACAAATCAGAAGAGTAAGGGCCTATTGTAATGCGGAAGGTGTGGCAGTTCACAGGAGGCTCTGAGATTGCACCAAAGTGGTTAATTGCTAGTCAAGATTAATGCTTGAAGTAGACGAACAGATAAAGTAAGAAGAGTCTCATATGGAAACATCAGCCTGATGAAAGAAAGTGTCATACTTGAGGCAAATGTGACTTCGCATGCAACAGCAATTCCTGTCTGTCATCTGGCTCCAAGTAGTTGAATGTCAGGCAGATGACATGTAAGAAATCTGTAAGAATTTAAGTAATATGTATTGTTAGATCATTTGATACCAAGTAAACCAAATGCATTGGTTACATTTTATTAGAAAAAAGCCTAGGTTTAATTTATAAAATACAATATGGATTATTATATGAAAGCAAGTAGCGGTTTACAGCAAAAACTGAAAGAATTTTGTAGATTGACTTCTTGATATCTACTGAAATCTGAACTGTTATGTATGAGAAAATGAATGTGTATGAATAGCTATTTATTTAAAGCTGATATGTTTATTTAAACTGAATAGAATGGTCTGTTAATGCAGTAGACTAATTAATTGGACTTCAGAGAAGCTACTTTGAGCTTAAGTAAGGATATCTGTAGTGTAACAGGTTGCAGCCAACTAGACTTTCCTGAAATGCTACTATACCTCTCAGCAGAGAACAAATAATGTGAAGTATTAAAAACCAGTTGTAGGCTGAATGTGATGGACAAGCAATATGCCTCTGTAGTGCTATATCCAAAGTTGGGCTGTTCTGTTCAAGTCTTCAGGGTTGATAGTATAGGCCAAAAAGTGTTCTCCAGCAGTTATCTGATGTATTTGCTACAGAGCATGCTAAAAATTCTCTATACAATAGGTGAAACAGTGTTGTCAGGAACTCAGTTTATTTTGCTTGAGCAAATAAATGGCAGACAATGGATTCCTTTGTTAACTTGTTTTTTTAGTAAAGTAGATTTCCTGGTTTTGCAAGCTTTCAAAAAATACTTCTCAAAGGACTGATCTCTAGTGTTTGGAAAAAAAAATATCTTCAAGTGCTTGTTTGTTTACTGCCTGGAAGTAGCTGTGTGCATGCATTTTTGTAGTAGAGCAGTCTTTTCAAAGATAAAAAAACTGGTGTCATCTGAAGTAGTAGGTGGAATAGAGATACTTTTAGTATTCTGTTGTATAAGAATCATCATTTGGCTAAGTGTATACTGTGAAGCATAGGTATAATGTCTTGGCTTTCCTGAATCTGTAATTCACCCTAATTGACTTGAGCTTTCTACAAAAGAACACTAGAGAAACACCAGATTCCTTATTCCTTGGGGCTTTGTTTATTACAATGTGGTGAAATGAAGAGTAATGAAATAGTTGAGGCTAGGAACATGTTTAAGGAGAGTTAACATTTGTTTTATCAGAACAGGTGTTTAGGAAAGAGCACACTGTGCTTTGGAGTACCTAAACCCTTGAAGTCTTATTTCATGCCTAAAATCTCATGTCTGCATTAGCTGCTTACTGTAGATGTAAACTAAGTCTGAACCCATGTGTTGCCATATCAGATATTCAGCAAACATAATAGCAACTGAATCAGGTGTGTGTGCAGCTGCAGGGGTTTAGCTGTAAGTGTGGGTTATGGAACCTGAATGTGTCTAAGGTTATAAAACAGATGTTATGTGACTTCAGACCTGAGTGATTACTTTTGGTTTGCTGCAGGGAAGATCATCCAAGAGGGAAGAAGTGTAAGAGTGACAAACACAGTAGATACTCCCTGCCTGCAGCATGCCATTCTTCTCCAGATAAATGATGCTTTCACAGAGCAGTTCTTGAAGGGATTCCTTGGGCTACATTCCCTTTCCTAATTTCTAGGCACCTGATTACTAATTTACTACTGGCTTCAAAACTGCTCCGGAGTGGCTTGCTTACTTGGTTGAGAAGTGTGACTGTATAAACCAGAGAGACTGCTCTGGAGGAGAGGGAGAGTGACCCTCTTGTATCACCTGTGGAAAGGGTTCTGAATTTCCAGCTGGTGGTCTGAGTTGGTAACCAACAATCCAGCTGAGATTGGCTTTGAGGGGTTACTGTTTGGATAATATCTTCTTGTTGTGACTACTTAGCACCATAACACTGCCTTGATTTTACTGTACCCACGTGCTGAGTTTTGCCAGAACTCTACAACCTGCAAGACTTTCTTTGCATTGTTACATTAGGCAAATACTGGTGCTTTAGCCCTTGTGGCAGCCGTTAAAACTGCCACTTTAAGATAATTTCCAAGAATGTGGTGGTTCTTGGATCATGGAACAGGAGGTGTCTGTGAGCATCTTCTGCATTGTTTTAATGCTGAGCATCAGCTGGTGATTGAATTGAAAATGCTGGTGGTTATTGTGAGGAAGCTGATGTGAGCATCTTGGCTTTGCTCCTGCTGAGTCACATTGATTCAGCTGGGTTGAACTGCACTTTCATCCTGCTGCTTTGAAGAAAATACATGAAACTGTCATTTGTCTTTTGAGTAAATTAGCCTGTTTGTTTAAGTTTTGTGTATAATGTACCAGATCTTCAGATTATTTTGGAGAAGGGGGCAGTTTTGTTATTTATGTGCTTAGATGGTATGACTGTGTAATGAGGCAATTCCATTCTTTGTTAAATCACGTGATGGTAATGCTTGGAGTTCATTCATTACTTTATCTTGGCTCTGATGTTTCATTGAACAATCTCATGAATTCATCATAAGTGAAATAACTTTGTGTTTACTTCTGGTGTTATAAATGTGCTTTAGACCCTGGAAAACAAAAGGGTCTGTAACTGTTGGTGATACCTTCCTCTTATGATATAAAACTCTTGTTGACTGGCAGTTGTATGTAATGTGTATGCAGGTGTCTGATATGCATTTGTGATGTGAATTTGAAACTACTGACAACTTATATCCATGGTATAATTTCCATGTGGGCTGAGCTTGGATACCTGTGGGAGACCCTGTGCTTGTTCTTCAGTTTCCTAGGGAGAGACAAGAACTTTATCAGCCAATCACTGTGCCTCTTACTAAAACATGAGATTTGGAGAGTGCTGGCAGGCACAATTTTGTTGAGATAGCATAGGTCCGAAGTTCAGCCAGTGGGCCGGGGGCCACCCTCCTGCCCCCCTGGCCTGGTCATGCTGCCACCTCATGAGCTTCTGCCCAGTTTGTAGGCACCTTAGTGGTCGTTTGGGGGCTTAATACAGTGTCTTGTGCTGTGACCTGAACAGCATCCTGCCCAGTGTCTCCTTGGTTATTCCACAGCCAGTTTTCCAGAAAAATGCAGAAAACACTTGACTTGTTGAAGAGATATTTTGCTGTAAAAACTTTTGTTGCATTGAGTCAAACTAGTATTTCCATGCTGGGCATTGTAATGAAAGTGAAATATTTAAATTCATGTAATCTAGTAGCACTGCTTTCAGCTCCATTGCCACTGTTTCTGTGGTAGTTGTTTTCTTAAATTTTTTCCCCTTCAGGCAATATTACTTTGTGTGTATGTATATATGATATATATTTAAAAAAAAAATCTTAAGTGAGCTTTGCTTTAAAGTACTTCATACATTTCAGTAGTGAATTTCTGGCTTTTAAGTTAGAAGACAAGAAAGAACTGGTCACTTCCTACTATTCCTGGCTAAAATATTCTGTATTTCTGTCAAAGATGAAGGTAGGGTTTAGTGAGCTTGATATTTTGTTGAAGCCAGTGTATTCAGTAGGACAGGTGTTGTCTTTAAATAAGACAGTTCAGGTACAGTGCAGAGCTGAATAACATAGAGTTTAAAGCAAAAATAATACCAAATGTTGAGGAGTCTGTCTTTGCTATGTATATTCTTGGGAAGGGGCTGGGAAGAAAAATAGAAGGGTGTGTAAATTATGTCATGCTACACATAGAACATGTCAGCTGACTAAGCCAAACTAAGCATCTTTCTTTATCCAAGCTGGAGCATGAAACTTTGTAATGTGTTTTGAGATGTTCAGGTACTATATAGGGTATTCAGGGTCTTTTTTTGTTGTTTTACCATTTAGCAAGCAAATTCTTGAATTTTTGAAAAATGGGGATAGAAACTTACTGCAAGGGAAACTTTGTTTCTGTTGGTACAAAATATTAAAGTGTTAGAGGATGCATAATTTATAAAAGTTTATGTAGGTATAATGGTGGTACATATTAGTTGTAGACCAGTGTGTAGTTTTAGTTCCTTGGTCTCGGAGCTAGGATTGGATACATTGAGTACCCATACATGGAGGGAGCTTTTAATACGTGCTTAGGTCTGCAGGTGCTCAGCAATTCTTTCTGCCATGTATACTCTTCTGGAATATGAGATTTTGGAAATGAAAACCTTGGGAAATGTACAAGGCTACATAGATTGCTCAGTCACAGCTTGGATTGTTCTTGAAAGCCAAGGTAAACATGATGCCTCATGCTAATCTGGCAGGCAGCTCTAATTGCTACACCAGGGCATTACAGAGGGCAGTGGGAGTTCTGCATTGCAGCTAGGGTGTGAAAAGCTTTTTCTGAAGAATGGTGACTGTGTAAATAATGCTGCAAAAGGGCAGCTTGAAAATGAAGGAGGAGGAATGCTGTTATAACACTTATGATTAGAAAAAGACTTTTTTCCTTGTTTGTGTTCTGTTTCTTATTATGCTGTCAAACTACAGTTTTAATTTCCAAATGTAAGCTGGAAAGACAAGGAAATGCAGAGCAGGTGTGTGTTAATAGCATATTTCCCTTACGTGAGGGGGCTGGGGTAGGGAGGCAGACCTGGGCAAGAACAGCATGCTGCCCTGGCTTCTGTGTTGCAGAGCTGCTTGTGCCTCTTCTGAATAATACATCAACTAATATGTAACACTCTTCCAAAAAGTTCTGCCAGAGTCTTTGAATTATATCAGTATGACACTGATGTTGCCTTAGTAGTCAAGGAGGCTTGTGGATCACCTCTGGGTATCTCCTGCTATCCTCTCTGCTGAAGGTAATTCTCTTGAGGTTCACTAGCTCTTGTTCATGAAGAGCATACCTTTCAAATGGTATTTGAAGATCTAAACAGCTTGGTCTTCACTGCAGGCCATGTCAATTACAAATCAGAGCTGACTAACCAGTCTTTCTTTTAAAATCTGGTCTTTTTAGGCTTCTTTTTTTAGGGAGCTGCATGCAGTATTTTGCGAACTTGTTCTTAGTGTGTAGGCATGAAGTGCTAGGAACTACAATAAGTAAATCAAACAGCGGTTCTTAAATTAGCAGTACTCTGGTATAGTGGAACAAAAGAAAGAATAAATGTAAGATGACTCACTACAAAAACAGCCCTTCCTGTCTCCAAACAGAAGCCTCAAACTTGCTCGATAGTTTTAAATATAAAAATTAAATGCTTAAATTTTTGTTGTGTTTACCTGTCACAATATATTAGTGCCCCATTATGCTTGGGTAGGGGGTGGGGGAATCTCCTGATTTTGTGTTATGAGGTAGCTGACACTTTAGAACCAACTTTTCTTCTACAGACACTCAAATTGTTATATTACATTTTGGTTTAATTATTCTCATCACACTAATTACAAGAGCTATGTTGTCTGGCAGAGTAAACCTTTGTGTACTTTACAGGAATAGTTCAATCTGAAAATAAACTCTTAACCTCTGTTCTGTATTTTAAATGCTGATGAAAGCACCAGGTAGGTTAACACCAACCTAAGAAAGTAAGCCTTTAGAAAAGGCAACAACTGGGAATGCAGTCAGTTCAGCAGAATGACCTTGTATATCTGGGTCTTTGTTCAGTGCCTTAATAATACCTCCCTGGGATTTTGGGGGGAGTATAATTGTCTGTACTGACATCAGGGCTAGATAGTTTCAAAGCTGTGCTTTATCAGTGTATCTCATGTCACAGGTTCCTTCAGAGCCTGGTCTTTTGTGTCTTGGTCTGTCTGATTGTCCCCAGCTTTGCAGCTAGTTTTTTTTTCTAGCCTGTTTCATGCATTATACTTGGCATACTTATTTTGGCACTGCTTTGCAGGTGGATTTACCTCTCTAAATTAAGGGGGAAGCTGCTTTAGCCTTCCTCAAAGTTTGCTTCTTAATATCAAGTTTGTTCTGGCTTTACGGGATTTGACAAATTACAGAGATTGGGTGTATAGAAATACTACATTTAGTCAGCAGATGGAGAAATCTTGCCTTGAGGAGGACTGCAATGATGGGGATTTGAGGGGAAGATTTAGTTTCAAAAATAAAATAAATGCCACTTGAGTTGGCCAATTCTGTGTCAGCCTGTTCACAGCTGGGAACAGCTCAACTGTGTATGTGTGTCTGTGTGGAATTTCTTATAAAGATATACAATATTTATAAATATACATGTATAGAATATAGAAATATATATAAAAATAGGCAAGACTGCATTAACATGCATTAAGAACACTTTTTCATAATCTGTCATGTCACTGCAATAACATAAGGCATTCCTGTGCTGTCAAATGTGAGTGGATCCTTGCCCTTTTCTGAGTGCACATTACATGTGTAAAATGTGTAAAGAGTCGGCTGAGAGAGGAGGCAGCCAAACAGAGGGGCTTCTATATCTGGACAGCTGTCTGCTCAAACTACTTAATTTTGGCTGATTTTAGAATTGGGTCCTCAATGTGAAAGAACAGCATAGACTGGATATTTCACAAAACTGTATCAGAGCACTGAAACTGCTCTATGAAGTTTGCTTAAAATCCTAAATTTGTCAAAGGCTTGTTGAAATGTTGGATTCAAACAATTGTAATGAAATACATGTCTGTTTTTTCCATTTGATTAATTAAAACCTTGTGTACAGGCAGTTTGAAGAAAATGAATTTTCATTAAGCCAAGTCTAATTACAACACTGACAGTATGTTAGCAGCCTATGTTAATATTACCTTTATAATGAAGGCCTTTGGTAATCAACCATCACCCGGTTATCTTGTATGCAATGTTGGAGTTACAACTGACTTGAGGCAGTACTTTCTCTGAATCATGAGGTCTTTTTGAAATGGTCACCCCAAACATCATCTTACTCTTACATTATACAGTTAAAGAGTAAGAGCTATATTCACTATATATAGTGGAGTGAGGTAATAATGTGTTTTCAGACTAAGATGCCTTTTTATTAACTAAAATTCAGTTTTTAGGTTAGTACTTTATTTCCAGTGTAAATAAATAGCAAACTTTAAAAGCAAAGTTAGATTAATGTGTAATTATTCTTTGCGTATTTCTGAGTCTTAAATATGTTTACATTTGTATAATTCTGATGACTTTGTCATAATTGAGATCTTCTGTATTGGTCTGGCTGGGCTTAAGGTATTTCAATTTTGTGGTTGTATTTTGGCAGTTATGGATTTGTTTTTTTTAGTATTCCCTTTCTTATGGTTGCATGCTTTGAGGGCACATTCAGGCTATATTTGCTATGTTATTCCTGCAATTGTTGGTGGGTTTTTAGTTTGTTTTTTCTTTTTTTTTACTTTCCAAAATATATTTTCAACCCAAATGTGTCAGAGTGCCTCAAGTGAATGCTATTAAGAATGCAGTGGGATTACAGTAGTGATGTCAAACAACTAAAATTTAAAGTTATTCTCTTGACAGAGAATAATAATGCTAAATGTCTTTTTCATCCTGAAAATATTTAGCTATTGTCTATTGTGTGTTAGTATTTATGTATAGATTTAAAAACAAGAATCTTTCAAATATTGGTCTTGCCCATTTGAGAATATCACCATATGGTATGCATTGACTTAAGCTAGTTGTTTTTATAAAGCATCTTGTCTTTCAAGTCTTAGGATCCAATCTGAAAGAGTAATGGCTGTGGCTGCAGAATGACTTTTTGCTATGTACTTGATTTCTTGAATTGCTATCTGATAAGACTTTTTTGCAAAGCCATATGACTGCAAATCATTTTGGGCTTACAGTATGCTAACATTCTTGCTTATGTATTTTTCTCCCTTTAAGACAAGAACTTCTGAAGTGGAATGGATGGGGATATAATGACTCCAAATTCATCTTCAATAAGAAGGGTCAAGCAGAATTCACAGGTAAAAGGTAAGCTGAAAATTTATGTAACTGAAGTATCTTACTTGGTGATTTTTTTAAGAGTTTAAAAACTGCACTGTTCAGTTAATCCAAAGAAGGCAAAAAACTTGCTTTGTCTCATAGAACAGGTTATTAGTTATTCTGCATTTAAGCGGTTTACTGAATTCTAGGCACTGTAGCCTAACACGTAATAAAATAGACTGTGTGGCTTATTAGAAGTTTTATTAAAAGTATTATAAGGACAAATTAATGTGAGTGTTCTGTGTAACTTGACATACTCTGTGCATTAAACTTCCCTTGGAGAATGGAATCAGACTGAGAATCTGCACCATGTTCTAAAGTGTTGGATAATATGCAGCAGGTCAGTGCAGTTTTGCCAGTTTTGAGAATCTCTAGAGCATCAACAAGTTGCTTTATTAAACTTCCAATTTGTGTTTTTGGTTTCCTAACAATTGCACATGGAGCTAATTTATCCTCTGAGCTTAAAATGAAAAGCTGCTCTTCTGTTGTATGTTCTGTAGTGGCAGCACTTGTGATTTATTCTCTACTAGCCCTTTGTACAGTAAGCTTGTTTTTCAGAGAAATATTTTTTGAGGAAATGACATTAAAATTAAGCCTACTTGGGGATCTCTTAACTTTCTTCCAGTGGGATTTAAGCCTGTCACTTGACATCCGAACTGTTTTTTTTTTCTGTCTCGGTGGAAAGTAGTCTTTATAGTCTCTTTCCTGGTTTAAAAAATACACTTTTTTGTAAGGGTAAAGATAAAGAATGGGGAAGAAAAATAAGCCTGAAATATGTACTTCAGAAAAATTCCTTCCTGGTCTTTGAGTTTGTGTAAACTAGCATGAGCTAGTTTGAGTCAAAGCTGCAACAACCTAATTTGGATGCTGAGAAATTAATCCTTAATTTCTTAATTTTCAGGCCCAGATTAAAATGCAAAGGTTTATCTTAGGCACTTGAGTTCACTGTGTAATATTTAGGGAAATCTTGGTGGTCTCTCTCCTCTTGCCAGGATTGTGACTCCTGTCACTTTGTCACTCTTTCATCTGATATCTTTAGTTTATCTGGGTATAGGTTATTCTGCACAGAAAACTTATGCAGTATGCTTTAAAGGGAAAAAAGGTAAAGAGCTGGACTTGGATTTTTTTTTTCCTCAGGAGGAAGCATTGGGGCTGCTGTTTGACTAATGAGTACCAGTTGCTGTTGTAGAATGGGGGTAGAATGGCATCTTCCCCCACATCTGCATTTTCTCTCTCTAACAGATAGAGGGTATTAGAAATGCCCTGTTGGACCACACCAGTGTAGTTTCTATGGAATAATTTGTCATGGTGGTAAAAGGAGAGTGTTTGAAGTGAAACCAGGAGAATAGGCATCTGCAAAGATGTCGTAGATGCCTCGTCCTTTTAAGTATCTGCTTACAAATCTGTTGTCTATAAATTTGTCTAATAGCTCTCAATTCTGCTGATACTGTCTGCCTCTACAGCATCCCGTGGCAGCAAGTTCCAGGTTGCTGTTGTATAAAGTACTTGTGTTTTAAACCAAGTGTCCCTTACTGTGTTGCAGGATTAGGTGAATAATAGGTCTTCAGCCTATCTACTGCTTTGTTGATTATGTAAGATGCAATCATATTCTTTCTTCCACTCTGTGCTGAGGAGTCCTGAGCCCTTTAGTCTCTGCTTGTAAGGCCCCTTGGTCTTAACAGTTGCTGTTCTCTGAACCATCTCTAGCTCTACTACATCTTTTTGGAGGTACAGGGACAAAAACTGTGTGCAGCACTCGAGGTGTGGACACACCAGGGCTCTACAGAGCAGCAAAAAGAGATGAACTGTCGTCTTTCTTATACGTGCCTGGTTGATGCATAACACTGATCACTGCTGTTGTATGTTGTCAGTGAAGATGCCATGATTTTTCCTATACTGACTACCAGTCTGATTCTGCAAAATATGCAAGTAATGCTTTTTTTTTTTGCTCTTGCAGTTATCTGCATCTTATCTTCCATCTCTGTTTGTCTGCTCAGGTTTTTTTCAGGTCCTGAGTTCCTTCCTATCAGTGTAGTATCTTATACCCAAAAGAGCTTTTATATTATGCACCTGGCTGGAAAGTCCACTGATGAAGACGTTATGTAAAACTGGTCCCAGTACCAGTGTGTGGAAAGCTGAACTCCTGAGTCTGTCTTGGACAGTGATAATAAAACCTGCCTTTTGCTGCTTATCTTAACCTTATCTTACCCTTCAGCCTGTAGAAGAACCTTTTCTTCAGTACTGCAGCAATGTATTTTCTTAAGTAGTTTTTGGGATGAACACCTGTGGAAGTATAAAGGAGAATGGAATTTAATGTTCACTGTATCACTTTATTCACTTCTTGTTTTCATGTCCCAGTAGAACTCCTCCAAGGGTTAGTGAAACAGGATTTCCCTTTACAAAAGCCATGTTGACTTTCCCAACAGGCCATGCTTTTCTAGGTGTCAAGTGATCTTTTTATTATAGACTCTGTCATCTCACCAGGGATAGATGATACTTGCTAGTCTGAGCAACTAAACCTGTTTTTTGGGGTGTGTGTAAAGGGAAGGAGGTCTTTTGGAGGGACTTCTTGCACCATCCACATACATACAAAGCTTGCTTCCTGAGCAATCATGCATTGCATTCTGTGCAGTGAACTCACTAACACCCTCTATGCTGTGACTTCTCTCTGTGTCTTGACTTAAAAGTTGTTGGTTTTTTGATAGCTTTAGTTTGTCCTTTGAATAAGTGATTAAGGTTACCCTTGCAACCTAGTTATGGTAATAAGTGGACAATACCAACAAGTGTGCCTGGGGAAGAAAACACACCAAGCTTACTTGAATCTCTCTGTGCCTTTGTTGCAAACTCCTGAAGCAAATGCATTCAGCTTTCATTGCTTATTACACTTTCCTTTTCGTATAATTCACTTAACTGTTTCATATGGGTATAATGGTACAATAACAGCTGTCACAGCAAGAATGAATGAATGCTGTCTTCCAAACTGAAGAGTCTAGCCTGATAGGGTTGTAGCCTTTTATCTCTATTCCCAGAGTAGGGTTTTTTGCAATAGGAGAACTGGGAGGTAGNGGGTCACTTAGTTGTGGAGTTGGTTGCAACATCTGTGAAGGACAGGGTAATAATTGGATTAACTAAGATTGAATAATCTTAGAAGGAAGACCCATAAGGCATAATGCAGTGACTCAGGTGCAAACTGTAGTAAGGAGTCTCAGCTGTTGAAAGCTCTTAATACCAAGGAAAGGTCCTTTTTGTCCTCTCAGAGAATGTTTGTGCGTACGTAAACCTGCACAAGGTGTATATATTTATACAATTAACAGCAATAGTTTCTGCCTGTTTAAGTGTGTCCCCAACCTTATTTGTTTTCACATGTGGTATGCATGTTTACAAACACCTCCTCTGTTCCTTGTCTGTAAGTCTTCATCTGTCACATGGCTAAGCTCTTGCCAAAGAGTTTGCAATAGAAATAAATTCACACTGCTTGGTGGATTCTGATGCATTCTGATGATGAAGGAAGAATCTTTAACAGTGTTTTTCTTCAAAGCATGTAAGGTATACTGAGCTGGGTTTGTGCGTCCGAGACTGCTGTTATTTATGTTGCAGTGTGTCCATAGACACATGGCCTCTACCTGTAACTGGCGTGTAAACTGTGACGCTGCTTCCTGTGCTACTGAAAGGGAGTGACCTTTCTTGAAAGTGAAGATGGGGGGTGGGATATTTGAAAAGCCTAACGCCACTATTCCCAAAGATCACGAAAGAAAATAAAACCTAAGATGTTGACAATTGATTTGACTTTGTGTGAAGTACAGAACACTTAAATACAGTGAAATGTGCAGTTGCATGAAAACTAAATGGCAGAAGCTTTGCAGGCTTGTAGGTAAAGAATTTGATTTAAAACTTAACTATTTTTGCATACGTAGAATCAAAACAAGTGTATCTGACATACAGTCTTTTAATTTAAAATGACCCTATGTAATGTTGACTTTTCAGGTACAGATTAGGTGGTATGGTATTACCAACTTTTAAGGAATGGATAGAAAAAACCTTTGGAGCAAGTCTGGAGCACAAAACTACCTCTAGAGTAAGTAAATAGCTGAACCAGTTCCTCTGAACATTAGTCTTGGTGATAATCAAGACCACGTTGTTAAAGATGATTCAGCTGTTGTCCTGAAGGTCACCGTGCACATAACTTAATATAGTGTATTAATACCTCACTTTTTGAAAAGTGTTCTACATGAAATGTTCAATGACTTAGCATGACTTGTGGTTCCAGGTTAACTGGTAGTACTTTTATTGGAATGAAAGTCTCTAACACAGGGAGGGGTTTTTGTCCTTGTTTGTAGGTTGCTTTTCAAGATTGTAGAAACTGCTAGCTTAGAGGGAATTGTTTATGCAACTACAATGTTGTTCATGATAACAAAGATGGAAGATACAGTGAAGTCAAATTGTGCTGTGTTTTCAGTGTATTTAATGATATCCAAGTTCTTATTTGACACTATTTTTATTCTTGCATGTCTGGGTGCTGAAAACTGGCTACCAGAATACTCAAGAGTGAACTGAATGTTTTCAGAAAAACAACACATTTGGAATGTTCTGGGTTTTGTGAAGCATCTGTGTCTTGCTTTTCAAGAAGAATAACTCATGTCAGAGTCAAAAGATCTGACTCCCATCTAAGAA